>PVKA01001245.1:129157-153546 GCA_004027165.1 Ctenomys sociabilis
TTCACCATGTCTATTTTAGTTTCTGGTTTTTTTTTTTTTTTTTTTTTAATACTTTTAAATTGTAAATGTCCGTCAGGCAGAATTTGCTTAATTTTGCCCGGTTTTCTTAACCACAGCATTTTGTAGTTAACATGAGGGTTACAAGGCCAATAAAGGTATAAATGGGTGTCAGGTGTGATATGTGTGCCTGAAATGTTGGCTACTCAAGGGGTTGAGATTTGAGGTAGAGCGTGGCAACACAGTAAGATTCTGCATTAAAACAAAAAGCCAAAATGGCTATGCTCTACCTATAGCATTCGCCTAATATGCATGAGTCCCTGGGTTAAATCCCCAGCACCTCATAAAGAAAAAAGATATAATGCATATTACTATAGAGCGACCTCACCAGGAAACTTGTAATTCTTTGGGCACTTTTCAGACTTTCTTACAACAAATGTTAAAGGTGTTCTTCTGTCTTTAAACTAGTTTAGAAATAGTATTTAATTTTCCTTTTTATTATAGCACATGACATAACTTCATTTCAATAGGGATTAAGAATTAAGAGCCAGCCAGACAGCTCAGTGGATTAAAGTGCCTACTTAGGCAGATGCACTGACTGGAATTTGATCCCTGGTGTGCCTTGCTGCCCCTGACCCCCCAGGGCATGCTGAGACAGCAGTTGAGCCTGTGTGTGGTGGTATGCGCTGGTAATCCAAGTGCTTAGGAGGCCGAAAATAGGAGGATCACTACAAGTCTGATCTGTGTAGTGAGATCCTGTACTAACTATATACAGAAAAAAGGGCAGAAACAGCAGTGAATATCTCACATTTTCCTAAAATAGTCTCTAAATTGTGCTGCACCATTGTCTTGCCTTTTGAACAATGTTTTTGTCACTTTTAAGGATTTCATTACTGTTATAATTTTAAAAAATGACTTTTCTTGCAAGCAGAGAATGTATCTGAAATCAGTTATTTCTAGGTAATGATCTGTATTTCTTATGGCTTTGTAGTTGATTTTCTTTCTCCTAAAGATCTAGGTTGAGAGCTGTAGCACCTTGTTGAAGCCTCATCTCAAGCCTGTTTCTGTTTTGTATCCTAATAGTCTGCCTTGCTTCCCTTTACCCCTAATATTTCATTATTTCCCAGTTTGTCAATGATGTTACACAGTAGAAATATACCAGCTGACCATTTTGATTTTCCGAAATTTAAGCAATAAGATCTTTTCATCTATAAAACTGAGTTATTGTTCATGCTGTAAGAGCTTTCATTTTAATTATATGCTCCATCTTTGCCTATTATTTTTATTAAAAAAAAAAAAAGTGAAAGATACTGTGAATCACACAGGATGTTTACAGCCTTTCATGAATGCTGTTAGGCAAGCCTGAAGACATGTCTGCTTCCGAACCCGCCCTTTTTAAGTGGGGGCAGCCAATGAATGACCCTTTGGTGATTTACTACTATGTGTATCAGTCACTTTCCCTTACTATAATCCTACATTTGAGGTAACTAACCTGCAAGAGGAAAAGGTTTATTTTTGCCTGCTTCCAGTCCAAGATGTGGGCCCATGGTGAGATGGCATGTTATGGTGGGAATGTGTAGTGTGGTGTAGCAGTCACCTTGTGGCACAAGTGAGGAGGGAGCTGGACTCTTAGGATCCCTTTTGCCATGATCTCATGACCTACAGACCAAAAGGAAGCCCTCTCAGAGGCCCTACCACCTCACAGCAGTGCCCCCCAGGGGACCAACTTGTTAGCATCCAGCCTTTGGGGACATTCCAGATCCAAACTACAGCACCACTCCAAGGTAGTCCTGATACCTTCCTAAGCATTCTCTCCCATGGGAGCACCTATTAGATTTTGACCCCACTGGTGGCAAAAAGTCTAGACTTTATTAGCTTCCTAAGCCTTTGTCAGCAGGAATCCCAAATACTTTGATTTCTAATATTTCTGTTATGTGTATGTAAGATTTTTATTCCACCCAGTCACATTAAGTTGAAGCTCTGAGGTGTCACATCTTCACTGTTTCTAACTTGAGCAACAACTTCTATAAAGCAGCTGACAGGATATTTTTAGATTCTACAAATGGATGTTACATACTTTATTTTGTTCCTTGAACTCACAGTGTGGCCAGGACTGGCCCTGAATTCAGTGATCTTTCTGCTTCAGCCTCTCCAGTGCTAAGATTACAGGCATGTACCACATTTCCAGCTCCAAACTTTAAAAGACCAAAGGCTGCCTGCATTGCATTACTTGGGGGAAGGGGCTGTGAAGACTAGTCTTCTAATGCTTCGGTTCACCTTAAATAAAGATAATTTTGCTGAATCATCTTTAAAATTCTCACTGACATTATGTCAGTGTTGAGGAAAATGTGCAATGCATGTTAAGAGAGCTGTGACATAGTCACCCTTATCACGGGGACATAAGTATATGCCTTACAAATGCCTGTATTTAATCCACCATACATCCCAAGACCAAAAGGATAGCTATAGGTATACTAGTTGTCCTAAAATCAAGATCATCATTATCTTTACACCCAGAATTACTAGGCATTTGCTAGTCATCCCTGCCCTAGTTGACAGCATATGTTGATGTACATCAAAGACAAAAAAAAATTGAGTTGACTGATTAAAATGTGTTTTAATTTTCTTTGTATTTAAAAAGGACAGAATTGTTAAGACCTCTGAAAATTAAGGGACAATCATGTAATCAGATAGTTTTGTGATTTAAAGAGATATCTGAGACATCAATCTGTAATTGTTTATTTTTCATTAATTAATGCAATCATTCCATTCAGTATTTGTTTTGGGTCTGGTGGCTCTAGGAATAATTCATACAAAATAATTAAGATAATTTCTGTTCACCAGGAGCTCAGAGATTGCATTATGCAGTTATATAGCTAAATACAGCATGTTTTCTAAACTTAATTGTAATAAAAAAATGAAGTAAACTGAAACTTGAACTTACTTATGAGTTTGCCACTTTTCTAACTGTAAAAGTATCAGTATATGGTTCTCTGGATTGCATCATATTGCCCTCTGCTGTCTCCTTAACTAAGGAGAACTTAGATTTAAGGACCAGGAGATGGAGAACCTGCTCCAGTAACTGCAGCTCTCTTTCTTTAAGGGGCTTTATTAGAGATCATTATATACTGTTATGTTAACATACTCAGGATCACCATAGCACATTACATGGGATAAGAGCAGGTAGAACTTGAAGAAATAGGAATAAGCTGGTCAAACTTTGTAAAGTAAGGTGGCTGTATGGCCAGTGGTCCCTACTTTATGTACATTGGTATCATTTGTACCAAATGTAAAATCCAGTTGTAGTTATCTTGGATGAAGCTTGGGCTTGAGATTTTTAAAAGATTTAATGGGGGAGGAGTTGGGAGCCATGTCTAAGCAATAGCATAAGCCCATCAGGGTCTGGGACTTTGGGAACATCACAGACAACTGTCCTGTCTTTGTTTTACTACAGACACCTGGGATGATACACTGGGTCATACCAAAACTCACAGAATACTGGAGTTGAAAGGGAATGGAGATCATCTAGTTTAGAAATTACAATGAGGTCATATATGGTTCCCAGACATTTTAAGCTTATGTTAACATTTTTAAAAATCTGAAATTAGTTACCAACATAATTAAGAGCTTTCATATAAAAATCTAACATTTAGCTTCTTTAAAAAAAAAAATCTGACAACCCTGTCCCTTAGCAACAGGCCAGTGCTCATAGTATATTCCTTCATTGGAGCACTGCTCTGCAGTTACTGTCTCCACCAGCTGAACCCTGTGAGGAGGGTCCAGGGGCACAAGGACAGAAATCAGCCTTGCCAACACAAAATCTGAGATAGCTATTAAGAAGCAGTAACATATGGCAGAAATATCTTCCTATACATTAAGCTGCTTTTCAACATGAAGTGTAACATTTAAAAAGGACTCTGGCATAACCATACTTAATGACATTCTTGAGCCAGTGATTATCTTAAGATAGGCAAAGAGTTTTAAATAATATGACCAATCTGGAAACCACATGGCATGTCTAGGTCATCCTCATATGAAAGTCCAAGTTCTGTGTTCTTTGATGAGTTCTGAAAAGCAGTTTCAATCCTAAGAGGCTGATCCTCTAAAAGTTATTTGGGGATTCTTCGTAGTTCATTCATAAACCAAAGGGTACCACTAAGTAAAGCCAAAGAGCCTGACTGGTGAGTGGCAGCCAGAGGCGTTGGAACATACATCAGCAGAGTGCTAATGCCCAAGATCACCTGTGTAAAGAAAGACACCAGTCAGAAAAGCAGAACTCACAAACTGACACTGAAAACAAGTGGGCATGGATAACGAAATACACAAACCTCCACATTCTCCCACATTAAACAGATGATGTATAATGTAAGTGTACTTACAATAAAGGAATTTCAAACAATGGCCTCTAAATTCCCCTTAATCAACTTCTGTACTAGTGATGGCAAATCTTTTAGCATTTTCAACAATATAAGCAGCCTGCTGTGCATGTATGCCAAGTTTGGCACCACTGCTCTATGCCATCATCCCAGTTCCCCAAAGGTACTTACTATTAACCAGGTTCTATGCACCTGTTTTTTAGATATCTGTTTACAATGATACATTTAAAAAATACACTGTTCTTAGTCTTCAGAGGTATGTTTGCTAAGTATAAAATTCCACAAGGACAGATTTTTTTTCAGTCCTTTGAATAAATAAATCTAGTTTCTTACCCACTTGCTTTTTTTTTTTTTTTCTAATGTGGAATAAGATGCTATTTAATTTTGTTCTTCCATAGCTAATATTTTTTTTCTATGTATATACTTTAATGATTTTTTCTTTAATTATCTAATTTTGATGTCTAATTTTGTCCAGTTAGTTTTGGACAATTTCATTTTTGCGTGTCTTGGTATGATTTTATTCATGTTTCTTGTGCAAAATGTTCATTTTTCTTGGAAATGTGCTGTAATTTTAACTAAATTCAGAAATTTTAAATCTTTAAATATTTATTGCCTACCCCCTTCTAATTTGAGAATTCTGATCATATAAGTTTCTTGATTTTGGCACAGAGTGAACTATTATCTGACTAATCTGCAAACTCTTCATGTTTTAGACAATTTTTATTGTTATATTCATTTAAGTTAGTAAATAATTTTTTTACAATGTGTAATTATTAATCTCATTATATATTCATTTCAGAAATATTTTTCTAACATTTACTCTGTCTACATCTTAAATCTTTCACATTTCAGTATTTGTTTACAATTTTTAATTTTCTATATAATTACTATTGATTTTCAATAGTTAATGAGTTAAAAAAATAAAAATAAAGATGCATTGTTCTGCCACTTGCTTATTTTTCACTTAATTGATATCTTGAAATCTTAAGCTGCTGCACATTATTCCAAATAATCCATTATGAATATTAAAAATACTGCCTTACAGTTTGTCACCTTCCCTTCCTAACTTTGTTTGGGAGACACCATCAGACCAAAGGGAAGTGGTTTATACCTGTGTGTACGCCAAGGCTAGCAAGGTCATTGCTGCCATCTTAGTCCTTCGAGGAAGGGGAATTCTCTGGGACAGGAAATAAAGCACTGTAATGGCAGAAACTGAAGTGATTCCCTGTGGGGAAGAAAGACTCATTACAAGAGTTGACGTTCCACTCACATGCCAAGACTTCCACTAAATGTACATGTCTCTCCTCTAGAAGCACTGAGGGACCATAACCTACTTGCCTGTACTAAACACAGAGCCATTATAGAAATATAGATATGAGACAAAAGCCTACTGTCCCGAGGGAGCATGGAGCAATAAACAGAGACTGAGGAGAATTTTGCAACTTTACAATGTCAGTGTTACCCAAGGCTTCCCTGCATTCTCAGTGTTCTTAAGCTACCTTCCACTGTAGCTGTTCCCCAGGTGTGGCCCTCACTTTTTTATTTTCATTATTTTGGTAATATTTCATTAGCTTCTGTACTCAAATCCACACCAATACAGTTGTTAATTCTGCACAATGTAAATGCTGCAAACTGGGATACTTTTACCAGTGTTGGCAGTACAGCTAGTTTCCAAAAATTCAAATTATGCACATGGATATCTATATGTATATTAATATCTATACCATCATTAACAAGTTTCCCAGGTTCTGCAGTCATCTGAGCAATCCAGTATGTTCCACTAAAACAAAAACCCCAGCAATGGTCTGTTAGTGGTTTTGGTAACTTCTGGTATTAGCTTTTCAGTCATCATTTGGAAAGAATACTCTATAGAGCAGTATCACTGAAAATGCTTTGACAGAGCACAGGTGCTATTACATTATCATAAAGCAGACAAGATATTTTACATTTATGGAAGTATGATACACTACTGTCCTGAACACTAGAAGATAAATTTTAAAAGGGATTTCAGACTTGATTCTCCATTTCCAGCAGAATGGCCTTCACTTTTTAAGTAATTCTTTAAAATATCCTTATGGGTGATTTTATTCCTACGTTATTAAATCATACACTAATCTCGCATTATTAAAGCAGTACATGAGGTTATTATTTTCAGGGCTATAAACAAGCCAGATGGTAGTGCTATTAACTGCTGCAAGGAAAGATTTACAGTCCTACTTTCATTCTGCCCCTTTAGAGCAAGAGACAGGCAATAAGGTCTCTTTTCCTTGTCCATGATGCTAAGAAAAATGTTTTTCTACCTTATTTCCATACCTATCTTGCTTTTTTCCTTTTGCAGAGCTGTCTACAATGACGACTTAAGCCAAACTTTACTCACGCCTCCATTATGTAGATGGGGACTGAGCCCACCCAGGATAACAAGCCCTAGCCCCAGGTCCCCTGGCTGAGCCCTCCAGACCCTTCTAGACATAGGTCATCTCACACTCACCATGCCTTAATCTAATGACATCTTTCATCTCTGACTCAAAACTCATTCTGAGTGTTCCTTTCCTGTTGATTGGTTCTTAAGCATACTGTGAAGAACTTTGGGATCCTCTGATTGTTGTTCACTATATTCCTAACAGCCTAGTTTAACTTTGATCTTTTAAGACCTCTCTTGGATTTATCATTCTCAAGTCCAAGTCACATCCCATCACACAACCTTGTTACCCAGCACTCTGCTCTGCTTCACTGCATCAGCACCACTACTGCTTCTGCTTGCTGTGCCAATTCATCATGCCCAGTTGCCAAGCCTATTACCATGCCTGCCCACATCAGTAGTGCAGGTACCTATCAGCTTAAACAAAATGAAAAGTATTGGTGAGGTTTCTGCTCTTTGGAATTCTTGATAACTGTGTGGCAACCACAGTTTCTGCACACTGCACTCGATTTCACATGTGCTAATATGACTGTCCAGCTGTACGCAGGACTGAGGAAGGTTATCACATGCCATGGGAGGAAAGGCATACTCCAGCTAAGAGACTCGCAGTATCCTGCACTAGAATATCCTCCATTAGATTATGTGGAGGGGGTGTAATGAGGACAAAAAGGTCAGATTAGATAACTGGGCCTAGAGCTTCTTAAGGAAAATAGGAAATCCAGCTGCTGCCCAATGCCTGCTGCCATCAGTGCTGCCTGACACTTAAAACCTGTGAGAGGCTCCTTGAGGTCAACAAGACTGCTAGCCACACTTACCAGAACCCGGTGATCAAACTGCACCATGGTGGGATTCTCAAAAACATTCTTCAGGATGGGGGAGAAGGTGAAGAGGTCCTCTGGGATCCAGGATTCTCCCATTTTGGGGAAGGAGTTATAAACAAGACCAGCATCCAGCCCTGCCACAAAAGCACCTGTATTCCAAGGGAAATGAGACTTAAAATGAGAGAATAGAAACAGAAAAAGTCTCAAAGTTAGAAAAATGGCGAATAGATCATTAATAGGGGTTCTCAAATGGTGAGTGTATATTAAAATCACCATGTGAACTTAAAAACAATAACCCAGCAACTATGCATCTTTCACATATTCCCACTTTATATTCTTGCTTGTCTCCTTTAGGAAGGGGACCAACAGCTCTGTAAGGAAAGCTATGTTATTTTGGGAAGATTCTCTTAAATTGTGATGCCTTTCCCATTCCCACTGAGTACTGCTGATGTATTCTGAACATGTCTCTTTTTTGTAGAATCTCTTCTCTCATTTCCTTATGCCTCTGCTCAGATGTCACCCTACCAAAGAGCTCTCTCCTCATGTCCTATGTAAAGTGACACTCTTCCACTCTACCTCCCTGTACTCCTTTATCCTGCTTTTCTTCCCCTTTATACCATGGAATATTTGACTTTTTTTTTGTATTTGTCATTAAATCAAGGAACTTCACATTGAGCTAAATCCCTTGCTTTTTATTTGTTTTCTTCTGAGAAAGGGTCTACTGTGTAGTTCAGGCTGGCCTTAAGCTTTGTGGCCATTCTCTTGCCTCAGCTTCCCAAGACTGGATTAAAGGCATGTGCCACCATGCACATCTCTCTCAGCCATTCTTTAATTTTAATTTCAAATTTTTTGGCAGGGTTTTGCTAACCTGCTAAATTTTTCAGGCTGGACTTGAACTTGTCTTGGCTTGGCTTGGCTTCCCGAAGTACTTGTATTACAGGCTTGTGCCACCATGTCCAGGGCATGTGGTAGTGTTTTTATTGTGCATTATCTGTCTTCCCCAAGTGCTCAATGTTTGTTAAGTGACCATAAAAATTAGATAAAATTCAAAATTTATATATTAAATCTTTAATAAACACAAGAGAGCATCTGTGAGTTAATGGATGACTGAGCCATTGTTTATAATCAAAGAAAATTCAGAAGTTTGGGTCATATCACGCTCTCAAACACAAAAGGGAAAGAAGAAAAAAGGAAAGAGGACAAGAAAGAGTTGGGTGGACCACTGTGGGTTTAAACCAGTACTGTTTTCATTCTGAAGCTGAGCAGTCCAATTCAATGAGCTCTCTCTCTCTCTCTCTCTCTCTCTCTCTCTCTCTCTCTCTATATATATATATATATATATATATATATATATATATATATATATATATATATATATATATATGTATATATATAATTTTTGTTTTTTGGTGAAACCGGGGATTGAACTCAGGCCCTTGGGCTTACCAGGCAAGCATTTATTCTACTGAGCCATCTCCCTGGCCCCACAGCACTCAAAATGTGGCCACTGTGAGTACATCACTAAATTCTACTTAATTAATTTAACCAACCAAATGGAACTACTGATATTATTAGTGCAGTTCTAAAGTGGCAGAGGTTAAAGTAGAAGTGTGAAAAACCCATATTGATCTTTCTGCCCCAATCAACCCTCCACTTTTGATTATCTTCAAGGGCAGGCCTTTTGTCTGAGCCATCTTGGTATAATGCAATCATAATAACAAACATATACTAAAAGCTACTAGAGAAAAAGAAACAGATCACATTTAAAGGAAAACTCATCAGAATAATGGCAGAGTCTCTTCACAAACCATCAAGTCAAGAAGAGCATGGAACAAAGTACAAGTCTTGCAAGAAAAAAAACTCCAACCTAGACTGATATACCCTGCAAAACTCTCTTTCAAGTTTAAAGGAGAAGTGAAATACTTCCATGACAAAGAACAACTACAGAATTTCATAATGATAAAACCAACCCTACACAGACTACTAAAAGATATTCTAGAGAGGGATCAAAATGGCCATAACTACATAAATGAGAATGGAAAGAACCCACCAAATAGGGCAAACAAACACAGGATAAAAAGAGGTAGACAACAGCAGATAAATAACATGTCAAACGTAAGTCAATACACATCAATGTAAATGGACTCAATGTACCAATTAAAAGAAATAGACTGGCAAGAGTGCTTTAGGAAGCAAAATTCAACAATATGCTGTATACAAGAAACACATTTAATTCATAAAGAAGTTCATAGGCTGAAAGTCAAAGGATGGAAAACAATACTACATGCCCCAAGATATGAGAAAAAACCAGGGGTAGCAATCCTATTCAGATAGTCTGAACTTCAAACCAAGAATGATCAAATGAAATAAAGCCCACTACATACTGGTAGTAGTCATAAATATGTATGCACCAAACACAGGAGCACTCAATTATATAAGATAAATATTAATGGACATGAAAAATCTAATATCCAATACCACAATCTTAACACCCCCTTATCCCAAAAAGACAGGTCAAACAGATGAAAAATTAGCAAGGAAGTTGCAATTTTTAGCAATATACCTCACAGATCTAGAGAAACAATCCTGGGCAATGAAGTAAAGGCAGGAGGCATTATAATCCTTGACTTGAAATCATACTACAAAGCTACTGTGATAAATTCAGCATGGTATTGGCAAAAAAATAGATCTGAAGATTAACAGAATAATTGAAAGATGTAGATACAACTACAAACACACTCAGCCAGCTTATCTTTCACAAAGGAGCCAAACATGTTCACTGGAAGAAAGACAGCCTCTTTAACAAATGGTGCTGTAAAAACTGGCTCTCTACATGCTGAAAACTAAAATTAGACCTGGGTCTATCACCATACACTAAACTAAAGTCAAAATCAACTAAAGATCTAAACATTAAAACAGAAACACTAAATCTGGAAGAGAAAGGAGGTGGAGGTCTTGGTAGGGGTAAGCAAACATTTCATGAACAAAAATAAACTGCACAGAAAATACTTGAAAGAATCAACAGGAAGATGCAGGAAGAAGGACAAAGCATTAGGCAAGAGATCCTATGTGGAGGTGAAACAAAATCAGGCCGTCTCTGATGAGAAGAGTCTTACCTGAGAGAGCTGTAAGGAACACGAGACCTGCTGTTCCAGCAGCAAACCGTCTCAGCCATATGAGTTGGTGGGTCTCAGGCAACTAAATAAAGAAAATCACAATTGGACTGAAGGGATTAGGAGAGATAGCAAAGATCTCTAAGGCCAAACATAAGTGCCAACTGAAGGTCAGAACTTCATTGCCTTCTAGACTAAGCTAAGTACTCTCAACAAATGTTCTAATGTGCATCATATTCATTATGATTATGCATTTCTGTCTAATCTACCATCTTGTAAGACTCAGGCAGAAACTGCAACCTGTCTTGCTGACTACAGTAATCTAGTCTACTGCTTGGCATGACCGTACTCAAATCTGTATCTGTTGATATCTGAATAACTTACTCAGGAAAAATTCTTTTCCATGATTGAAATGATGTGGCTTAATATATAGCATTGGACTGTTACATTAGTATTTAACAAACAGAATCTAAACTGCAAAATACCTAGAGATAATGTTTTTGGTAAAAGCAAAATTTGTTTTTGTTTCTACTACAGCCAAATTCTTTTTATAGCCTACTTCTGTTATTAATCAGTGAATCAACAAATATTATTAAGAACTTTTTGAACAGGCCATTATACAGATATAAAAAGAGTTAAGTGGTGTCCTCAAATGGCTTATAATGTAGAATATGAAAAGTTATGTATCATTAGGATATGATAGCCAAATATTAATGCTATCTATTGGTACTTTCAATGATGATGGGTATATGTTGTCATCTATGGCTAATGAAGGCTCAAAACATTGACTAGCTTGGTGTGGTGGATCATCCCTATAATCCCAGCACTCAGTAGACCAAAGCAGGAAGAATGCCCTGAGTTCAAGGTCAGGCTAGGCCACATAGTGATTTCAAGGTCAGCCTGAATTACAGAGCATGACCCTGTTTCAAAAAACCAAACCAAAAAACAAAACAAAACACCTGGGCATGGCAGTACATGCTTGTAATCCAAGCCATTGGTAGGGTAAGGCAGGAAGATTATTGAATTCAAGGCTATGCTATCTCAGGCTACATACTGAGTTAAAGCCTAGCCTGAAGTATACAGATAGCAAGACTCTTGTCTTAAGAAAGAATGAACGAATGAACAAAAGAAAAAGAAGCACTGAAACACTGTCTAGGTATGATTGAAAATTATATAAAATGTTATTTTTATTTAAATATGAAGAAGCAAAATATTTCTTTAAGCTGGAATGGCGGTGCATGCCTGTAGGAAGCTCAGGCAGGAGGACTGCAAGTTCAAGGGTAGCCTGGGCAACTCAGGGAGATACTGTTTCAAAATTTAAAAACATAAAAATAAAAAAGGGCTATGAATCAGCATTCCTTGGGTTTTATCCTTAATATTGCCAAAAACATAATTTGACTTAAATAAAAGTTAATCTTATTTAATTTTAATTACTAAAAATTAAGCACTATATGGTTAATTGACCATCATTTCAAATCCTTTCCATACTCAGATATAATACCAAGAAAGAAGGAAAAAAACAAAGGATGCAATCAGTAATGCGTAAGAGTTTAATTTCGGCAGAGTGTATGTGTGAGTGTATATGTCTAAATGTGTTGATATGTGTGAATTTGTGTTAGAGCAGTGAGTGGAAGCCAGATTATGACTGAAATGAAAAGGATGGGTTGTCAAGAAATACAGCTACAGACAAAGACAATGTATTTTAGAAGTTTGGCTTTGAGGGCTGGGGAGATAGCTCAGTAGAATAAGTGCTTGCAGGGCCTGAGTTCAATCCCTGGTTCTCCTGAAAAGAAATTTGGCTTTGAAAGTGTACTACACATTTCGACCATCTGACTTCCCTGTGGGGATGACTGTGAAGCTAACACTGGGATTCAAGCCACTAGCTCCACAGCTATGGGCTGGTTCTACTTAATAATCCTATTGTGCTCCATAAAGAGCTACTCTAGGTCAGTGACGGCAAACTTACATGCTACAGTGGGCTGTGTGTATGAGTGAAAGCTACAAAACATTTGCCATCAAGCCCATGATTTTAATACTTAATCCAATAATCACTGACTTTGTTTTGTTCTTGGTGGTGGTGGTGCTGAGGATCAAACTTAGGACTTGGTGCATGCTAGCCAAGCACTCTACTACTGAGTTACATCCCCAGCCCTAATCACAGTTTTAAAATACTAGAAAAAAGTGTGACTGAGACCTCTACTATATATAATGGCTTCCAAAATAACCCTACCTTGCTTTTATATCAAAGCATAAAATATAAAAACTCCTAAAGGAAAAATAAAAAAAAATAAAATAAAAAATAAAAAAGCCGGGCGTGGTGGTGCATGCTTATAATCCCAGCACTCGGGAGGCTGAGGCAGGAGGATTGTAGTGAGTTTGAGACCAGCCTGAGCTACAAAGTGAGCTTAAGGCCAGCCTGAACTGCATAGTGAGACCCTGTCTCAAAAATAAAAAATAAAAAAATAAAAATAAAAAAAATAAAAACTCCTAAAGGAAAATCAGCATAGAGAAAACCCTTGTAGACAAAGTCATTCAGGTTTAATATGTAATGTTGCTGTTCCTTAACAAAGGAATTCTAACACATGCTACATCATGAGTTAACTTGGAGGAAACTATGATACATGAAATAAGCCAGTTACAAAAAACAGACTGTATTATTCCACTTATAGGAAGCATCTAGAATAAATTCATAGAGAAAGTAACTTGTCATAGAAAAGGGTTTACTTAATGGGTATCAAAATTTTTTTAAGTCTGGTTGTATAATATTGTGAATATATTTCACATTACTGAGTTATACACTTAAAATTATTATGTATATTTTATCACAATTTTTTAAAAAAATCAGCTGTTACACTAATTTTTCTTTAATTGTTCTGGCTCCAAAACTAAGTAAGTACATGTTTTGCTTGTGAATCATTAAAGTTCCAACACTCAATTTATCTCTAAACTTCAGTATAATCTTGTTTCTAGAAAGCTGACAGATATTATTTTAAGGGAATCTGTAACTGGACCTGTAATTTCTCATGAGAATCAGAATTTCCTGTTATCATCTGTACAGAGTGGTAAAAAGCCACAGCCTGACTTTTACCTTGTGCTGAGGGAGCAGCAGGGAGAGCGAGGTCCACAGGCTGGCACAGTACAGAACCAGGGCTGACCCAAGGTGGGCAGCAAGGCGGTACTGACTGACCCGAGGGATGTCGTGGGAATCTGGCTTTTCTTCTAATCCACTTTTCACCATGTACCATCCCAACAGACCCTAGGGCCCAGAAGACGAGAGGCAAATCTAAATAGAAACTATTTTGCTTTATTCCCTTTCTGACCTCTCCTTTCCACATCCTCCCACATGCCAAGAAACATTACCCATTGTTCCACACTTGATACCAGCAGTACTTCATCACCACTTAATGTTTTACTGAACTATACTCCAAATATAAAGTACAAAAGTTTAATCATTGTATGCAAAACCTTATACACAGTTGAGAGAATTTGACATTATGTAAACCATTGATTAAAAAAAAAAGAGTTGACTGAAAACTACATTGATAGCTTTAAAAAAGCTTAATTAAGGTAACTGCTTAAAAACAATTAGTAGGTGAACATAAGGCAATTTTAATAAAAGCTTTGAAGCTGGGCATGGTGGTACACTCCTGCAATCACAGTGCTTGGGAGGTGTAGGCAGGAAGATTATCATGAGTTCAAGGTAAGACTGAACTACATAGTGAGTTCAAGACCACCTTGAACTACATAGCAAGACCCTGTCTCAAAAAAACAAACAATCAAACGAAAATTAGGGGGAGGTCATACAAATCTGTAAGACCTGTACAGATTGCCTTACAAATTTCTGAGTTCCTATTTTTTTCAAGGAAAATAAAAGTAGAAAACAGTTTATGTAGGTACAAGAAGTATGAAGTTAAACTCTAATCTGGAGACTCAAAAAAGAAGCCTTAGTCTTAGATTGGAAAAAAATAAAAAGATGACAGTAAAAGGACATGTTTAAATTTAGACATTTACATTGTCAGATTTTATGATTCTCTGTTGTTAACTGCCTTTCTCAATTAACCACACAACTGTCTGTTCCAATTAAACCAGTAGAATCAGGTTGAAGAGGTGTGATTCTCCCACTTCTTTCAACACGTACATTCCTTAGGAAACTGTTTTGGTCCCTTCTTTCCCCTTCAAGATTATTTTTGTTATTTTAATTACCCTGATTTTAGCTGTGTAAAATAGGGATATACACAGTACAGTTCACCAGCCCTCATTTTTCTTCTTCCTATAACTTTGACATTTTTAAATTTCTCCCTTTCCAGAAATCTATTTTTAGTATTTAATTACTTTTTTAAGATGTATTTAATACAGCATCTATAGGATCTCACTACATAGATCAGACTCCAAGTGATCCTCCTGTTTTCAGCCTCCCAAGTGCTGGGATTATAGGCCTGCACCTCAGTCTCTGTCTCAGGATGCCCCAGCGGCAGGCCCAGCAAGCCATGTGGTGCCAGGCATATTTAATACCCACAAACTCTAAATGACAGGTTCCACTGTGATCGGCATTTATAGGTAAGGAAATCATAGTTTGCAAAGGTCACATAACTTGCCCTACTAAGTGGCAGAGCTACTCAAATCATATTCTTACCCACTCTGTTACAGTGCTTCAAAGATTACTTCCTTAGAAATAATGCCAGCTAGGAAGCTCCTTGAAGCATCTCTAGTTTCCCAATCTTGAGTGAATCTTACCTGGAAAGAGACCAAGCCACAGAGAGCAAGAACGCGGCCTTTCATGCCACGACTGAGCCAGCCCTTTCTCCAAAAGTAGGCAGCAGGCAGGATGTATGCAAGCCCTACAACACGACCCCACATGCGGTGTGAGTACTCCATGTACCAGATGAACTTGAATTCGGCCAGTGTCATATCATGATTCAAGCTGGGTGAAACAGGAAGTCAAAAATAAAGAGGGTATGTCTGTCAGATTTTCTGAAAATTATCTGAAAGAGGATATTTCCATCTTTCTCAGATGGCCATTTTGTAGGTCTCTGTACCTCTTTAGTACTTCAGGATGACGCTGGACTTAGGTAGCTCCTGAACCAAAGATCAGGAAATAAAGGAATCTAGGCAGGCACAGAAGCACAGGCCTGTAATCCCAGCACTGGGGAAGCTGAGATCAGAGACCAGTCCTGCTACGGAGTGGGTTTCAGGTCAGACTAAACTGCATAGTGAAACTGACAAGGAATCTACAAAGTGTGGTACAGGGTTACAGGATAAACTCTGAGGGTACCTGACTGACCTTATCTGATACAAAAGTTACATTTCTTGTTATATAGGTCTTGCTTTAACTTGGTCTTAACCATCCAGCAGAAAAGTATAAAAATGGAGGTATATAAAGCCATATTAATATAATGAGCTGTGAATGGCTGGTCAACAACTTCCGTGGATAACCCGCTTCTATTGTGGACTACTGAATTGTTGGATTGTTTTATTTAAAAAAAAATAGTAATAATAAATAAATAAATAAATAAAATATATATATATGTATATACATACATATATATACATATACATAAAATTAGCTATCCATGTTTTGAAAATCTGTAACATATGCATCATTGTATGTTACCCTGTTTATGTCATTTTTTCTCTTTGTTTTTGCTTCTAGTTTTCACTCTTCAAGTTAAAATACAAATAAATTTTTTAAAAAAAGGAAGAGAAGAAAAAAAAAGGAATCTAACCATTCTGTAGGGTTTCAAATAAGATCAAGTAGTGGCTATTTACCTTTCTTTCTTTTTTTGTGTGGTTCTGGGGATTGAACTCAGGACCTTGCACTTGCCAAGCAAGTGCTTGTTCTACTGAGCTATCTCCCCAGCCCTTTTTTTTAAACTTACATTTTAAATTCTGGAAATTGCTGGTATTTTTGGAATTCTGCTTCCCATTCCTCTTGGTTTGTAGGTGGCTTCATCTCTTTTATTAAATGCCAATCTACCATGGAGAGGCCAGACTCTGTTAACCTTAGGACAGGAAGTAAATTGAGTATATGATGCTAAATTATTCATAAATGGTTTACAAAAAGTAGATCATAACCCCAATCAAAATGAACACATCAATTCATTGCTTCCTCTTGTGATACCCTTTCTTCATACTGCTTAGAAGTTTGTGAGAAACACAGGCTTGTTTTCTTTCCTCCCTCTTTCTTTCTTTCTTTCTTTCTTTCTTTCTTTCTTTCTTTCTTTCTTTCTTTCTTTGTCTTTCTTTCTTTCTTTCTTTCTTTCTTTCTTTCTTTCTTTCTTTCTTTCTTTCTTTCTTTCTTTCTTTCTTTCTTCCTTTTATTTGATACAAGGTCTCACTATACAACTTGGACTCATAGTGATCCTCCTGGTCAGCTCAGTACACCCAAGGGGTAGGGGTGGCCTGTGGTGTAAACCCTGGTCTCTATGCTTGCCCAAGCAGGTGCTTAGTCTGCTGAGAGATCCTGATGCCCCTCTCGTTTTTTATGTCTGTCTTTTATACACAGGGTCTCGCTATGCAGTTCAGGCTGGCCTTGAGATCACACTTTGTAACCCAGGCTGGTCTCATTCCCAAGGACCCTCCTGTCTCAGCTGGGACTACAGGTGTGTGCCACCACGCCAGGCTTGACTTCTTTAACCTCGTACTTGCTCAGTTTTTTGTCAGTTCTCCCCACTAGCATTACTTGACAGGCAAAACTACCTAAAAATGTGTCCTAAATACAAACCAGTTCTTTCTCTTTTTTGTGCCAGGAACTGCATATGCTCTTCCACTAAAATATACCTCATAAGTCAAAACCATCATTCTTTTTTTTTTTTTGTCTTTTTTTTGAGACAGGGTCTCATTATGCAGTTCAGGCTGGCCTTAAGCTCACTTTGTAGCTCAGGCTGGTCTTGAACTCACAACAATCCTCCTGCCTCAGCCTCCCGAGTGCTGGGATTACAGGCATGCACCACCACGCCCGGCTAAAACCATCATTCTTTTTTAAACTTTTACCTATTAATCTTATAAATTAGTGGATTTCACTAATGCATACTCTCCTTAAAAAATTTTGTATTTATTTGGTACGGGGTCTTACTACGTGATCCTCCTGGCTCAGCCTCCCCAGTGCTAGGATTACAGGTATGACACCATACCTGGTTTCAGTGGCCTACATGGTACACCCAGGATTCCAGGGCTGGCTCAGCATGCAGGATGGCAATTTAACCTGGGTCCATGCACTTGCCTGGCAGGTGCTTACTTCTAAGCTATCTCCCCAGCCCTAACGCATACTCTTATATACACTAATTTCACTAATGCGACACCTATACACATGCATGTATTTTGCTTTGATTGTGCCCCTCTTCTACTTCTCTTTCAGATAATTAACATTCTTTATACTGGGCAAACAGATTTCTTACAGGAATGCAGGTTTAGGTTCTCTGGGGATTTGTTGTTATATAGTTTCCTAGATCAGGCCATAAGGCACTGATGGTATATTGAAACAGATGAATTAGAACAGAATTTGAGAAATACACACTTTATGAAAAATAAGACAATTGATCCAGAGGTTCACAATCTCCAGCACATTAGCCACTAGCAGAAGGACCCTGGGGAGAATGTACCATTTTCAGTGGAAAACATGTGGCTATGATGATCTTGTACCTTGTATCTGGATTTATGAAACCTTTCTTTAGGGTGAGAGACCAACTGCTCAAGAACTGAAGATATTTTAATCTAATTTTTTTAAGGAGAGTATGCATTAGTGAAATCCACTAATTTATAAGATTAATAGGTATAATCTCTTTGGAACAGGATCAAAACTCTTGAATTCATATGGTGTACTAGGTATGTGTGTAAATAAACTTATGATATAAAAAAAAAAAGAAAGAAAACCAAAAGCTATCAGCATCCCTAAACTAAACTAAAACAAATTTTAGGCCATAGGCAAGAAATGTACAAGATTAATCTGGACACCTCAGGATATCGAAAGCAAGGAAACCATCAAAAGTAAAACAGGGGGGGCCGGGGAGATGGCTCAGTGGAGTAAGTGCTTCCCTGGCAAGCGCAAGGGCCTGAGTTCAATCCCCGGTTCCACCAAAAAAAAAAAAAAAAGTCCTTAAAAAGTAAAACAGGGTCCTATCAAATGTGTTTAAATCTCTGAATTTAGGATGATATTTAAAAACTCAAATACTTTGCTATCTTTGGGAAATCTTGGGAACTAATTTATTATTTTATTTCTTTTCTTTCTTTCTTTTTTTTTTTTTTTTTTTTCCTGAGGCAGGGTCTCACTCCGTAGCCCAGGTTGGCCTGGTGGCCTGGAACTCATGGCTATCCTGCCTCAGACTCTGGAGTGCTGGGATTACAGATGTGCGCCACCATATCTGGCTAATTTACTATTTTGAAAATTGGTAAATAAAGGGAAAGTGTCAAATATCTGCCTTGCCTTTTCTATAAAAAAGAGGTTATCTTGGGATAACCAAATTGCTGATGAATTTTTTTTTTCAAAACTGAGGTAATAAATATTATAATTTTATAACTCTAATAAAATAATGGCTCTAAGTAATGATAATTAATGGCTTTTGCAATCTCCTAAGGGACACCAGACATCTGTGAATGTTCCAATCACCTATTAAGTGTCTTGCTCCTTTATCCTTAGTCTGAATCTGATCAAGAAGTAACCCTTTACAGGACACACAGGGCAGAATGGGACATATTAAATCAACCCAATCAGCAAAACCAAGACTGTAGGTTGCTACAGGAAAACATCCTGGATGTCAATAACAATAAATCTAAACAGTGTGTTTTAGAGTTAGTTTATGGTACATAAACCAATTGTGATATCTGGAACTGTGAAGTACTGCAATTGATGCAAAAAACCCGAAAAACATTCAAATAAAATTGAGATTGATGGGGGAAAGGGAATTGAGAAACAGAATCCATTGATGACATACACAATCCAAAGCTCCTCGTTCAAACTTAAGCCAGTCTTTATAACAGACTCCTCCTAATAACATACTAACCTGATCTATGGCAGAGAAAGCCATCAGATATGGTGCCTCCTCAAGGCTTCAGTTTCTCCATCTGTAAAAGGAGAGAGCTATACTAGACGCTCCTCAAGGTCTCTTTCCTCTCAAGCACCCTGTGCTCCTAACAACCCAAAACTCCTGACTCACCGCATGCAATTTACTCACCTAGTCACTCCGCCAAGAATCACCGCTCCAGCCACTGTTCCACTGCAGATCAAGAGCCATCGGCCCACAACCCGCTCAGCTGCCTTTGAGGGAAGCGATACTGCACCCTTTCCAGATTGCAAAGCCACTTCAGAAATGGTGCTGTACTGCCCTGGCCGCAGAGGGCGCCGGATGCCATAGCTGCAACCACCCTAAGGGTCAAAGCACACAATTACAACTGAAGAAATGGGGAGAGGCTGCTACCCACACCCACCACTGCTATTGCTGATACATCGTCATTGTTCTCCACTTTCCAAACCTTCCAAAAAACGGTTCTGCCTCACCTCTTGCCTCATGCCAGGGTAGCCACATACTATATCAATTTTCTGTTCTCTGCACCTTCTCCCAGATCTTATATTTTTTTCTTCTCTGGGTCTTTTAAGTGTAATTCCTCTCTGGAACACTTTTTGTTCCCTGATTGATACTTCTTCCTAGAGATCTCAATTTACATGTCACCTCCTCCAGGAGCCTTCCCAAATTCTCCAATAGGTTACTGCCACAGAACACAACTGATACCAGGGTTCTTAAAAAACTGATTTGCCTCTTTCAGGGTCTGATCAGTCTTAAGTGCTGCTATCTTTATTTCTAAGGCAGTTCCCTTACACACCAAAACTTTAATGAAGAGTCAACAAATGAGCTGTAACTTCCTCAGAGGGGGCCTTGTAGTACTTACCTTCCTCTTCCTAGTTCCTAACACACAATAATTTCCCAACAATCATTAGTTGAGCAAATACATCTCTATTTTGGCTCTATCTGTAAAACGTCTATGTTCAATTTCCTACATCTAGTTAACTGGGCAACTTTATACAGGCAACCTAAATTAAACCTTGGGTTTTTGTTGTTGTTGAGGTAAGTCTTCCTATGTCTGTAGTTCAGGTTGGCCTAGAACTCATGGCAATCATCTTGTTTTCCAAGTGCTGGGATGACATGTGTGCGCCACCATGGCTGGCCTCAATTTTTTTTCCTATCCAGTGGGTTTTTAGAGTAGCTTCTGATTACTGGGGTGCTTTTAGCAAAAGCAAACATGCAGTTAAATATTACTGAACTTTTTGCCTTACACTAAAGTTTCAACGTATATTATTTGCCATAGCAACTTATTAAGTATTGCCCCCATTTTACAGATAAGGAAACTGAGGCACAGAAACTTACTTTTCTACAAAGGTCTTAACAAGCGAATCGAATGAATGTAAGAACTCAGGACACAAGGAAATGCGTTTGAAACGTAAGGAGCTAAAGCAACGTTTGGAGGGGCTCTCCCAGTCTTTACCCTGGTCCCATCCCCCTCCATGAATTGAGTGTGGCCCTGTAGTACCTGCACTTTGGAAGCCCCCCCAGGACCCAGGAGCGGTGCACACCGGCTCCGCATCAAGGCCTTCAAAGAAGGAAGGAGCAGCCGCTGCATAGCGACGACAACGCCCGGCCGCCAGCTGTGCGCCTCAGCGCTCAAGGTTTGCCTCCTCGGCTCCCCAAAGCAGCAGTACTTCCGGGTCAGCGCGCAGGCGCGCGCCTGTCGAAGCGGGCGACTGCGCTTGCGCCGTGACTACGCTTCCGCGGGGTGGGCGGGGCCGCGGTCGTCGGGAAGTGCAGGGCGCGCGCCGCCGGGGAGGACGTGCTTCCCATGGCGCGCGTACGGCCGGTCGGGCTGTGAGCGGAAGCCGACGGCGTACAGGGAAGCGTGGAGCATGAAGAGGCAGGGAACCTCCTTGGAGCGGAAGGCCGCGCGGATACCGTCGGGGACGGCCGGTGCGGAAGGGGCGGGGTAGGGGCGGTCGCCGACTCGGCTCCTGGCGCGGGCGGCCCGCGGGCTGCCCTCCGCGCCGCGCGTACTGTCCCTTGGCTCGGTCGGCGTGGGCTGGCCGGGAGCTGCCAGCTGGGATGCGGGTCGCAGCGCCACACGGCGGTCTGGCGACCCCGAGCGAGGCGTTGAAGTCCTCCGAGCCTCGTGGGCCGGAGCCACACGCGGGTCGCTGGGCCCGTCTCGTGGCCCCCGGAGCTGTTCGGAGGGCGGGGCTGGTGTCGAAGCCGCGCCGCTGCGGAGTCCGAGCCCATCCGGAGCTTCGAGACCAGGGTGGCGCGTAGGCCGGAGCTCTCGGGTCCTCTACACCAGCGGGTCTCGCCTTTTGTATTCGCATACGTGTGGCCCGAAAATCATCGAGAACCTCCAAGAATCTTTATGTGACTTAAGCAGTGCACTTTGAGCGGACTGGAAATTAAAAGAAAAATCATTAAATAGAAACTCGTAATAAACTCATGTTAACATAAATAACTTGTGAATAATATTCCTAAACAAAAGAAGTAAAATGGCTCTATTTTGCAAATCTCTTAATAGCTTAATGGAAAACAGCTGGATTCTCACGCCTAATGTTTTCGGTCTTGTCAGGTAGCCTCTTGAAACGTCTATTTGTGAATGAAAAGGCAAAAGCTTATAATTGGAGTAAAAATGGTTTTACCCCACAGACTGAAAGGGTCTTCCGAGGTGCCCCAGTTACGGGAACTTAATCACTTTAAGCACTGTTGCGGCCGGGGAATCAGGGCTTGCCTGGCAAGTGCAAGGTCCAGCGTTTGATCCCTGGTACCACCAAAAAAAAAAAAAAAAAAAAAGAAAAAAGCACTGTTGCTTCAAGCAAAGGGCCTCATCTTTCATTTCTATAAGTAATTTTCTCAGGATCCCTGCTTACTCTGCTGCTGGCCTGCATTTTGTGTACAGCTCATTTGATGTAGCAGTTGGTAGCAGGTATCTGGAGACTCTTGGGGTTAATGCAATATTGTGGGTTAGGAACATACGTTGTTCACAGGTTTTCCAGTTTGATACTAATACTCTTAAAACAGCTGAAATTAGATATCAGCTGATGATAGATCTTTGTTTTTTAAAATGTTGGTTTAACTTTTCATTATGAAAGCAGTGTTACAGCCTCACACAGTGATGGATGCTTGTAATCCCATTTACCTGGGAGGTTGATGCAAGAGAATTGCAAGTTCAAAACCAACCTGCAAATTTAGAAATACCCTGTCTCAAAAAAATACGTTAAGGGGCCAGTGAGATGGCTCAGTGAAATAAGCGCTTTCCTGGCAAGCTCAAGGACCTGAGTTCAATCCCCGGTTCCGCCAAGAAAACAAACAAACATTAAAAAGGGCTATAACAGACATCATACACAGTGAGGTATTCATACCCATGTTTTTAACAGCACAATTCATAATTATAGCCTGTATGCCCCTCAACAGGTGAAGAAAATGCTATTTATACGCATTGGAGTACTATTCAGCCATAAAGAATGATAAACGAGTCATTTATAGGAAAATAGATGTACCTTAAAAGCATAATGTTAAGTGAAATAAATCAGACACATAGACTTAAACTGACCCCAGGGCGTGCTGAGAGGGTGATTGAGATTGGGGCATGGTGGCACATGTCTGTAATCCCAGTTCTTGTGACGCTATAAATGGGGATTGCTACAAATCCAATCTGGTAGTGAGACCATGACCCCTGTAGACCCTTCCCTAAAGATACAAAAAAAGAAAGATTTAGAAGATTAATAAGTCACTCTGATGCTGGCAAGGAGGGTAGAGGGAAGGAGGAAACAGAATTAAGATGTGTTACGGATATATACCAATTTCCCACAGTGAATGTAACCATTATGTGCTGAAACTTGTACTAATAAAAAAAATGTTTTTAAAGCTGGTAATATCACTCAGTACAAGGCCCTGGGTTCCATCCCCAGTATCACAAAATTACAGTAAATACAGAACTACCATATCAGGTGGAAAAATTCAAGCATTCAAACCAAAGAAAAAAGTAAAATAGTTCCAAACCCACTAACAATTACCTCTCCTGAGCATCTTCTGTGCATCAATGCATGGAGTGAATATGCAGTATTTTTAATTAAAAACATACCTTTATCTTGAACTATATCATTTTTAGTATCAGTATATGAATTTGCAATTATTCAACTTGTAGTAAATATTTAAGTGAATATTGGTTACCAGTGGTAGACACTTATTTTTGCTTTAAGTAATTAAGACTTCTCACATAGGACCTTAGGAACTTTAGGTCAGCTAAGACTAATTTGACACTTCCTTCATAAATAAGAGGTAGAAAGTAAATAGTGTTTTAAGGAGGAATGTATAGCCCATAAAGAGTTACATTTGTTGGAAAGAGGGAGACAATTGAGAGGGAAAAAAATACATGGAAATGTAGTTTGCCAGTTGAAAAATATTAGCATTAAAAACGAACCCAGAAGGATTTTGTGCATTAAGATGGCATAAGCAATCTTGAGGATGAAGGGCCGGCCGAATAGCTCAGCAAATTAAAGTGCCTGCAAGCAGGCACAGGGGCCAGGATTCCCCAGGCCTGCCTTGCTGGCCCTGTCCCTCGGGTGTGCAGAGGCAGCAACTGAGACTGAGCGTGGTGGCACATGCCTGTAATCCCAGCTCTTGGGAGGCTGTAAACAGGCAGATCA
>PVKA01001246.1:0-153312 GCA_004027165.1 Ctenomys sociabilis
CTTTCCTCTGTGGCTCCACAATCTCCTTGCTCAGAAAATTTGGAGCTCACCTGAGTCTCATAATATTGCAGTACAGGTTCTCCTATGTCCTGAGTCTTCGCTGACCTTGAAAGGCTAGGTCCAAAATATTGGCTGGCCTTGTGGCTCTTCTATTTCTTCAACTCTGACTTGGGATCTTAGGTTGTTAACCATCCAGAAGTTATGTATTTATTTTTAAAGTAGGCTGAAATTATATTATTCAGTAAGACTTGTGAAAGATCACACTGTATTCTTAATGTCTCTGTTTCTCTATCTCTAAAATAGGGCTCATGACAGATTCTTCCTTGGGGGAGGTTGTTAGTCTGTGTTCAAGAATTGTTAGCTGATTTGATTTTTTGCTCACAGCACCTAGATCAGAACACGACTCCAGAACTACTATGACCTGATCTGGAGGACTGAGACATCAACCCAACACACGAGAAATGCAGAATGGATGCATTTGCTAGCAGTACTCTCCTGTTCTTATTACTTGAATTTTATCTTGGGATGATACTAGTTTGGTCTGTTCTGACAAAATAAATTCATAAACTGCAATTTTATACCCTGAAAATTGGCAACATATATACTTGTTTGCTTCAGAAGTGAGAGCTCCTCACAAGACTTTTGGAAGATATGAGCAATAGAAGACAGCAGAAAAATGCAATCAGCATGCTTGATACCAAAATTTAGGGACAAGAGGCTAGGAGTACAGCTCAGTGGCAGAACACTTGGCTAACATGGCAAAACCCCGGGTTCCATCCCTAACATTAAAAAAAAAAAAGGTATCAGAATTGCAAAATTTAGAGACAGTGTTTAGAAAAAAGAAAAGCAAGTCATTAATATCTTTTTCTATATAAAGAACTCATAAAACAAAAACAATAATCAGGACACCAAATGCAAACTAAAGCGAAGACAGCTTCTTATCATTTACCAAGTTAGAAAATACTAAATAAAAATATACTACTGGCAAAGGGTATAAGTAAAATCCAAACCTTTCATTGCTAATAAAAACTAGAACAAGCCTTTCAGAAATAATTTGAGAAAATAGGGACCTGAAGAAAATGTTGTTATGCCCAGTTAACTGCCCAAGTAATTTTGCTTCTGAAAATTACAGAAATATGAAATATAGAAAAATCTTCACATCTCTGCCCTTTGGACACAATTATCCCTCTACAGAATCACTCAGGAAACACTCTCCCCTTCCCCATTCCTAACAGAACTAGACACTGAGAACCTTCTCACTGCACTCACCCATGTTGAATGTGCCTGTTTTTAATTCTTCTCAGAAGGAATGTGCTCTCAAAGTAGAACCTGTCTACTTTGAAGTACGGCTCCTTCCAGCAATCTATCTTAAATATAAAATAGTAAAATGTGATGAAAACATGAAAGCTCTATGCACAAAGCTATCCATCCTGGCACTAGTTATGACAAGAATGGGAAATAATTCTAATATTGGTCAACAGGAGATTTAATGTTATAGTTTAGGCACCCAATGAATTAGCACACAGCTATAAATAACTATCTCTCTCTCACTCTGCACCTTTTTGGAGTCCTTAAATGATAGTTTGTTAAAAAAGCAAAATGCAGAAGAACAGGAATAATGTGCTGTCCAGTATACAAGAATGAGAACATATTGACATGTTTGTGTGCCCATATGTGAATGCCCATATGTATGTAAACATACTTCCACAAAGAAATAATGAAAAGGTAAAACTAAAAAGCAATTAACATAATAAATAACCACAAAATGTTCCAGCAAATGTGAGAACAGGGGGGAGGAATAGGGCATCTGAATACATGTTTTGACACTGGAACTATAACATCTTATATAATTAAGAAAAAGGCTACCCAACATGGATACCCCAGGAGGCCACTCTCCCCGGACTCTGCCCATGGCCTAAGGGAGCACAGGGCTCTGCCCCATGATGTACAATCTCTTTCCACAATGTTGGACGAGAAGCTGGGCCTCGGGCCTGCACTTGCATATTCCTACAACTTCTCAGAGGCAATGACTAAGGAGATAAACCACAGAGGAAACAATGTCTGGTAAACTTTAAATAAATTCAAACTATAAATTTCCAAGAATATAACCACCTTAGGTTTCTTTTCTTTAATAAAAAAAAGGAAAGGAAAAGAAAAAGATTAAATTTTAAGAAAGTAGGCATGCAGTCCACGCCTGCCGCTCATGCTGCAGTTCCGGCTGCTGAGAGGCTGAGGCAGCAGGACCATGGACATGAGACTAGTCTGGCCAGCATGGTGAGACTTCACTGCCAAAAAAAATTGTTTCTTACAAACGAGTAAGGAATTCAGTAGTGGACCGTTGGCCTGGCACATGTAAAATCCTGGGTTCCAGTATCAGAGAAGAAGACAGGGAGGGAGAAAGAAAAAAGAAGGAAAGAAAATAGCAAGCTGGAAAAAAAAGGGGGAAAAATTGAAACAAACTTTTATCACGTTTGACAGCATAACCACATATGAAATTATTCTACTACACTGAAAACAGTATTTTTAACTACATGTTTCTAGTAGAATAAATCCTAGAGACAAAATAAAATCACAAACTTTAGAACCACATTGAATGAGCTCGTAAGAATGCAAATAGAACTTCCATGAAACTACTTGAAATTTTAATGTATATCTATCAAATGAAAGGCATATAAGCCCTTCAAGTTTTAATGTGAATTTGAAATATCAATATAAACTCATGATTTTTCCCTTTTATCTACAAGACTAGTCGTACCTATCTCTGACAAGTGGGCAGCAATGAGGGCTTCTCAGGGCTCAGATCATGTTCTGCTTTTATGGGGGTCTTGGCTTACTGTCTGTTTGCCTGCTTGTCTGTTTTGAGACAGAGTCTTGCTATGTACTTCAGGTTAGCCTTGAACTCACAGCGCTGCCTGAGCCCCTAGACTTCTAGGATTACACACATGAGCCACGATCAGGTCTCTAAATGTTATTTCCAAGAAAGGTTCCCCAGAAACAGAGACCACATGAGTCTGTTAACAAAATTTACTAAAATCATGTCAAAAAATAAATAAATAAAATAAAATCATGTCAAAAGCACCCTGCTGGACAAACTAATGATTCTCCCAAAAGCCAGAGACAGGAAAAGAAAATCAATGATTCCAGGCAGTTGCTAATCTGTAGCCTGAAGCACAAATGCAGTAGAAACTGGATGATGTCCACAGACATACTTTTAAAACACAAAACAAGAAAACTCATTTGTCATCTTTGGAGGTTACCAAGGCACTGACTCATTACTCTACAAACTGATAAAGGTAAAGACTGAATTTCCTAGGCTTTTCTTGGTATTTTTAGAACAAAATGATGGAAAAAAAAAAAATTCCTCATCAGGAAGCATAGCTAATAAACAGAGGAGGAATGAGAACATGAAAAAAAAAAACCTACCACTTTGCAACAACTGATGAAACAGTGAATTGGCTCAGTGGTGGCCAAGACTACTGAAAGCACTGCATGACGCCAGACCCACCTTGTGACACCCAGACTCAGTGAATGTCCTGACGTGGCCAGAGGTGAGACTGCCACCCTTCATGTACCTCTGACATGATGCAATGCTAGACTAGACAATTCTTTAAGGAAAAAGAATAAGCTGATGTGTAACTGAATGTGTGTGTGTGTGTGTGTGTGTGTGAGTGTGTGTGAATGTGTGTGCGTGTGTGTGTCTGTGTGTCTGTGTGTCTGTGTGTGTGTGTGTGTGTGTGTGTGTGTGTGTGTGTGTGTGTGCGTGTGAAAAGTCTCACTTCGCATCTGGGACTCACAGTGATCCTCCTGCTTTCAGCCTCTCCAGGGCTAAAATTAGAGGCATGCACCACCCCACCCAGACTTGGTGAACAGCTCAGCACACCTGAGGCCAGAACGGCATGTGGTGCCAGGTGTAACTGAATTTAATAACATCCCAGATCAAACTATCAGTACACAGGAAATAATGGCACCAAGGACTTCACAAGGGCACAGTCACAGAATTCAGTGTAGTGAGGGAGACAACATAAAACAACAAATAAAAAATACATGGAGTAAAAAGGGAAGAAAAGGAAATTAGGCTAGAAGAGCTTCACTAAACATCAACCAAATAGTCTCAATCTCTGAACACTGACTTAACCAGAACAACTAAAGGACATCAAACTGGGTGTGAGGGGGCACACCTGAAACCCCAGCTCTCTGGCAGGCTAAAGGAGGATCTCAAGTTTGAGCCTAGCCTTGGCAATTTAGCTACCTGGCCAGACTGCCTCAAAATAAAAAGCTTGACAGCACAGCTAGTGCAAAGTTCCTGTACTCAACACCCAGTTTAAAAAAAAAAAAAAAAAAAAAAAAAATTTGACATTTGAGAAAACTGAACACAAACACAAAGTTGGTCTTAGACAATTGTAAAGAATTTTTAATTTTGTTGTTCTAATCTTATTGGGATTAAGATACTTTAAAAGTCTGTATCTGAAATGTTTTACAGATAAAATGTTTAAGTTTAACTGCAGCCCAAGAAATAAGAGATGAAGAAGAAATAGATTAAAAATGGTAGGCTATAAATAGTTGGTAAAGCTGGGTGTTAGGTATACTGATATTTAAATTTTCTGTTTGTGGTTATTTAAAAAGTATAATAAAGTCTTTAAATTTAAAGAAGTACTGAATAAAAATCCTGGCTAACTTTAATACACAGCAATACACTAGTCCATTGAATATGGTAACTTACATAGGGAGTACTCAGAGAATGACAAGGGAAGGGTCTGTACTTTTGTATCAATACAGGACAAAAATCTGTATGGTTACTGAACACATAAATTACAATCTACTGTGGCTAAAACTATGTTGCACACACGTGGAGTCCAATGGCACATTCTGTCCTCAGAATACTACAGGGCAAATGCTAATGACTGCCTCTAAAGGCAGCTGGACAGCTGAGAGACACAGTGAAGAAGCTGTAATGTACTCTTCTGTTCCCATTACAAAAGGCACCACGCCTGTACGTTCTCTCTCAAGGAATAGCTAAAACAGCCTTAGGAGTTGGCTCTGTGAGCCAGTGCGGGCCAGCACCTGCTTGTTTTGCCACCAGGTGGCAAGAGGGTGTGTGGCATGGTGGGAGGGAAACTAAGACAGTTTTCCAAGCTGAACTTTTGGGTGAGTTTTTCCACCCAACTTTACTGTAATTGACATTGTCACATATATTTACCTATCCGCAATTATTATCTTAGGAAAGACAATGAGAAAGCAGTTTCTAAGTTCCCAATAAGCAGTTCCCTGCTTATTCTCCTGACTCTGACCAAACTGTGCTTTTACATAAAGAATTCACAAACCTTTAAGTATACTAATAATAAATATATAAGGCACAAAACAAAGAAAGAAATGCCCCTTTATCACGTTTCCAATTGAACAAAATGTTCTAATTTATTACACTGACAAGTAAAGCATGCATACAACTCCTTTGGCAATGACTTTTGGTGGAATTACTACTGTTCTTTAATGTAATTTTATAAGTCTAAGTACCTCAAAAAGTCATAAGCAGTCTTTCACTTGGGAACTGCTTTTTAATCTGTCCTAATAATTGCCAATAGGTAAATATATATGACAATATTGATTACAATAAGGTTTGGTAGAAAAACTCACCCAAAGGCTCAGCTTGGAAGACCAGCTCAGTTTCTCCTCCACCACGGGATCACATGCCGCACCTCTTGCCACCTGGTGACAAAGCTAGCAGGCGCTGGCCCACACTGGTTCATGAGAGCTGACTGCTACAAGCTCAAGAACTGTGGGAGCCAACCTTGGCATCCTGAAAATGGCCATGGTGGGAGCATTTATACCACAGAAATCAACAACTCCAGGCTGTTATCTTCCCCCTAGAAAACCCAGAGTTCACCATCTTCCAGCCCAGGCCTGCAGGTACTTTTGCAATACCTCCCACCCCACTTCATTTGTGACTGCAGGACCTGACTGGGCCAAAGAATGTCAGTAAATGTGATATGCACAAGATCTTAAAGTGCTCAGGTTAGCCTGCCCTCATGTGTCTGCCACTTAGCACAGGGAGAACATGGCCTCTCAATGATCCTCTGAGGAGAAATAGGAAAGAGTCCTGACCTGACCTACAGCCTAAAGTAGAGCTGTACTGGGCAGCCGACAGAATGGCATGCAAGAAAAGTACAGTGCACTGTGTACATCGCTGAGATTGTGAAGTCATTACACAGCACAGCTACCAGTAAGAGTGGACAAAGAAAAATGTACAAATTTAAAATGCTATGGATTTATGTGATCTGAAAATATGTCTAAGCTATGTTTTGTTGTTTTTAGAAAAGTGCTTATAAAACAGAATTAAAAGAATAATATGTCTATTGAGAAAGCAGCACAGCAAAGCATCTGGGATGTCTCTCATGGAGAGACACTTACTTCCAGTCCTCACTACCTCTCTCTGCCTGCAGAAGGTCCCCATCTCCCAGCAGCAAGGATCAACTTGACAAGTGTCTGGGCGCTGGTGACTACATTTCCCAGCCCCTGCAGCCAGCTGGCTCTGGCGAGAAGGAGGAAAGCACCAAGCATGTCAGTTCTGGGTGGATTTTCACTGGTCAGGGTACATTTCTCAGGTTTTTATGTCCTCCTCCCTGGAGCCAGCACCACAAGGTGCCCAAGTCCTAAAGCATTTATTCTTTTTGTTGCTGTGGTGGTGGTGGTGGTAGAACTGAGGATTGGACTCAGGCCCTTGTGCTTGCCAGGGAAGCACTTTTTCCACTGAGCTATCTCCCCATCCCACCCCTAAAGCATGTACAAAAATGTTAGTAAAGTTGGATGCAGTGGCACGTGCCTCTAAACCCAGCTATTCAGGGTATGGTGAGAAGGTGAGGCAGGAGGATTCTAAGATGAAGGCTAGCCTAGGTAATTTAGCCCAGGCTCAACTGTCTCATTTTTTAAAAAAATTAAAAAGGCCTGAGTAACTAAAAAGAGATGTAGCTGAGTGGTGGAATAATTGTCTAGCATGTGTGAGTACCTGTTCCTGCATTTAAGCCCCAGTACCTTCAAAGGAAAACAAAGTTATTTCTAAGTTGGTGGGCTATAAGTAATTTCACTTTAAAAACTGAATTTAGGGCCGGGCGTGGTGGCACATGCCTGTAATCCCAGCACTCAGGAGGCTGAGGCAGGAGGATTATTGTGAGTTTGAGACCAGCTTGAGCTACAAAGTGAGCTTGAGGCCAGCCTGAACTGCATAGTGAGACCCTGTCTCAAAAAGACAAAAAAAAGACTGAATATATAAAACTGGAGGGGCTGGGGCTGTAGCTCAGTGGCACAGTACCTTCCTGGATTCAATTCCCAATACCAAAAAACATATGAATATTTTAGAAATCAGGCAGCAATTTTTGGAGTCAAGATAAACAAATGTGACAGCAAACTGAAGAATCCAACACAGTCAGCATTTGTCTCTGTGACTCTGAAAGCAGGTGCCAGTGCAGTGACAGGCACATCCTTCTTTGCTCTGTTCTGCCCACGCTCCCCCACAGACTAGCTAAGCACAAGCTGACTGAGGCTCGAAAAGGTGAAGACAGCTTTTATGTTTCAAGATGACTCAGTTACTGTTCAGGCACCTTCACAACTAAGACGATGTTAAATAAAATTTACCTTAAGACAAAAAGGCTTCACTAGTAAAAATGACAAGTGAGATTAAGTTAAAACATATTCACTATTAAACTAAGCAGCTATTTATTAAAATTCTTACCAACTGCTTTGTAAATCCTAAAAAGCATACTCTCCAAAATTTATTTTCTAGCACCTCACACTGGCATTCATGCCTTTGCATGCCTCGGTGTACAAAGCACCCAAAGCCTATACGTTGTTTGCTGAGTAAAGACACAACATTCACTTAGAAGAATCACGAACACATCACCATGTGGCACTTTACCTACATTCTTTCCATGCACACTGAAACCCTGAACACAAATCCTGCTATGCCCCAGATAATGAGCAAGCTGAAGTACAGCAGGAAGGAGACGGGCCTAAGTGAGTGACCAGGCAGGCGGGCCACAGAGTCTGTGCACTCACTGTCCACCACCCTCATCAGACACCAACTATTACTCATCCTTACTGGAGAGCCCTAAATGAACCTTGAATGCCTTTCATGAGTTTTGTTGCTCATCATTTTAACACTCACTATTGGCAAAAAAATACTATTTCAGATTTTTCTAATCCATTCAATACACTTCTAAGAGCTGAGTCTATCTCTCACACTTAAGTTTCTTACAGTATCTATGGTCTTATTCTGAAGACCTGAACCCTTACAAGATCTATTTTTTTTTATTAACAATGCAATCACTCTAAGTATGAGAAAGATCTGAAAATCTTATCCACCTGCTCACCATGTTGGGCCAGGGAGATAAGTTGGTGGCACCAGTGCCTGCCTGGCCAGCACAAGGACCTGAATTCAATCCCCAGTACCAAAACAAAGCTACTGACCATGTTCACCTTCCTGTGCTTATCTGTAATACTCCCACCTTCCATCACTACCCCAAATAAAATAAGTGAAATTGCTCTGCATAAATTGAGAGGAACTGAATAGTCTGCTCTCCAAGAAAAAAAGAAATGATCAAATTCATCAAAGTATCTTAAGTTTCCATGCTAAAACACAAACTCTGAGAACATTGCTTTTTACAAATAACTACACTATGAAACAATAGGTGCTTTATGTAGCACCAGCATCATCTAAACTCTTCTTACAGTAAGAAAGGCTTTATAGCCAAGGTATTTTTCTCTATTTTCTATATCTTCATTTTCTATTCTAAGACATGAATTCAGATGAAAGTACTAAAAAGTACCAGAGTACTTACACTCTCCTTAGCACAGCAGCTGGCAGCTGTTCCTGCACCCTGCAGGACATCACCCCCTGCAGTCCTCACCATCCCCTCCTCTCCAGGTCTGCCATCTCAGACCTGGACCCCAGCCCACAGTCACCCAGCTGGATGTGCAGTGCAGACCAAAAATCATTATCTGTAACTCCTGCTTCCTCAGAAGGCCTGACTGAAAATAGGCCTGAAAACAATACTCTACAAGCTGCTCTGCTTTCAGACACAACCGAGGCCCAAAGCACATTCAACCAAGACCCTACTCTGCGGGCTGACAGAATGGTGTAGCGCAGCTGTGGGCTGCACTTCCCAGGCAACTGCCTAGTTCATGAGGCCAGAGGTAACTGCTGACAGAAGGCAGCCACAGCAAGTTTCCTAAACAACCTCTTCCGCAGACACTCTCAGTGCAACAGGGATTCTGGAGACACAGCAACTGTGCCACATCCTTGTAACCCAACATGGTTTTATTCTAGCTTAGCTGTTACTTAGTTTTATGGTTATAATCTAAAATGTCCCCCAAAGTCTCCTGTTTGGTGATGGGCCCACTTGTAGGTGGCCACTGAAGCATAGATATGTTCCCTTCTCTTTCTACTTCCTGGTTGCCATGAGCTGAAGAGCCCTCTGCTGCTAGGCCCTCCAGCTTGCCATTTCTGCCTCGGAGCTAAAGGACCACACATGGACTGAGACCTCTGAAACTGTGAGCCACAATGAGCCTCACATCCCTTAAGCTGCAGGCATCAGGTATGACTAATACACACCTGGTTCAACCTGGTGGATCAGAAACACCTGCAGAACTTTCGAAGAACAGACTGCAAGTATATGCTCCCTCACCTATCAGCTCCCCTAAAGACTGTACTAAGTAGCTCTATAGTGAAATTGATCAGGGAAAAAAAAAAAAGACTAGTTACACAGGTGCTGGCTGCTCAAAGAGTGATCCAAGCACCCGAAGCATCAGCATCAGCTGCACATTTTTTAGAGATGCAGAATCTCAAGCACCATCAGACCTTCAGAAGCAGAGCCTTCATCTTTATAAGATCCCCAGACACCAGCAGGAACATTAAAGACTGAAAAGCACACTCTGAAAATGATCCAGATGCACAAGACGCTTTCAAAAGTGCTGTTCTCCTTACCCCTCTAGTTCCCAAACCATAAAGCAGATACAAGAATAAGATTCAAGTGCACTTTAAGTACTCCGAAGTGGTACAGTAAAAATCTAAAGTGACAGACTTCCAGGGACCCCAGTCACAACCCACAAGATAGCAGCACCTACCCTTGCACTGCATATGGAGACTGGCGACTCTGCACCAGGCTGGCATGTACTTGTGGATGGGCACGCTGCCTCAGGCCTTCTGAGGAAGCAGCAGCAGCTAAGGATAACATTTCTTGGCTGGATGATGGAGGTGTTGATCCTGAATGATCTGAACTCTACAAACAAAATGGAATTACTTTTTCAAGGAGATTTAATTTATTGCAATCATGAAATTACAGACATGCTAAAAATGTATTCATAAATCCCTCTGTAAAATAACTGAATTTTACAGGTCTACTGATTTGGACCTTATATCCAATATAATAGCTATTTTAACTTTAATAGGATTTAAAAGATCAGAAAGTCAAAACTACTTAAATAACAGTATCACATTTAACCAAGTAAACTATAATTTTATCAAACCCCTTTGAGACAAAGCTAAACAACAGAATAATATAAACACACTAAATTGTATGGACTCAATCAATGCATGCAAAGCTCCTTTCACCATACCTTATAGAAAATGCTCCATAAATATTACTACTTACTGAGTTGTTTAACTAGTTCTTAGGCACTAGGTACTACATGACATGCCATTGCTAACATACTGGTTTAGCATAATAAATACACTGGAAATCAAAAGACCTAGAAGCTGATATTATCTCTGACATTAACAAAGACCATAATGATTCACCTAACCTCTCTGAGTCTCTGCTTCTCAGAAAAACTAAAGTTGAACTAGATCTTGGATTCCTTCCAATTCTAAAATTCTAAAAGTTTATATGTACTGTTACAAGTATTTCTTTTTTCAAAATAAACACGATGTAGGTCAATAATTCATGGATTCAATAACTTTAAATAATATAATTCTTAGAAGATTATCCCAATTTATTGCTGCCAGAGACTAAAAATTTTTGTTTAAAATTAAAACATAATTATATTTTATATAATTTCAGCTCTCACTTTTAAAAAGCTGCATACAATATTATCTCAACATCCTCTCGGGTTTGATAAAATTATAGTTTACTTTGTTGCCTACTGGTTGGAAGGATCTCCTTTTGTATATCGACCTTCCTACACTCTGACTTGGAAAAGCACCTAAGCACACAAGTCTCTTATAAAACTAACAACGGCTTTAAGATGTCATTTCATACGGAGTGCACACTAAATATCCTACTTAGGGGGTTCGTCCTTCAGGATACAAACTGAGAAAGGTTTCTTTTTGGGCAAGCTTTCTTATTAAAAGGAACTTCATAATGTGGTGCTTATTAACATAATTAGCAGACAAAAGAACTCTAAGTTATTCATTAGCTTAGCCCAATTTCTCTAGAACTAATGATTTCCAACCTTAGAATTTTTATGAGTAGATTTTTTTTTTAAAACACACAATTGAGCCGGGCGTGGTGGCGCATGCCTGTAATCCTAGCACTCGGGAGGCTGAGGCAGGAGGATTGTTGTGAGTTCGAGACCAGCCTGAGCTACAAAGTGAGCTTAAGGCCAGCCTGAACTGCACAGTGAGACCCTGTCTCAAAAAGACAAAAAAAAAAAAAAAAAAAAAAAAAAACACACACAATTGGATTTTCTTAAAACACATTTTCTAATCCCTCCGAAATTTCTAAGCCATGAAAAATTTAGGAAAATTCAATTTCTCTTTGATCCTTTTTAGATTTTTGTAACACTGAAAATACTTACCATGGAGACCATACTGACTAAATATACCAAAGCAGCAGCTAACTAACCTCCACTAGGAGATAACCTCAACTAATTATCTCTCCTGCCACTCCACCCCTCAGTGTTTAACTACATTCTCAATAAGGAAAGCACACTGAGAAAAATAGAAATTCCTTAGTTGCCCAAGAAGTTAGAATAAGCTTCTTCTTAACATCCCTTCACCCCAACCATGTAACACAAAACTTTAATGGGGTAAAAAATAATTTAACATAAAATAACTGGGACCAGTGTCTTCATAACTTATAGAAAGGGTCTAAATTGAAGTGTGTGTATAAAAAATTTATAAAAAATTTCCAAGCCAAACTTGGACAGATGTAAAACCAAAACTGGTGAGATAAACATCCAAGTTCAAAAGAGACAAGTACATTAAATAACTCTTCCCCTGTGTTGAACATATGGACCTAACCCAGTAATTTTTTTTTAAAAAACACAAAACCCTTGATCAAGTAATCTATGTCAAGAACATTTAACTTGGAACTTAAACAATGCAACATATCTTGAAGAAAATATACTATATTATTAAATACCTTAATATTTCTGAAACTCCTTTAACCTGAGTGTCTACAATATTTATCCACATCACAATGCTGTTTTCTCATTATTCTAGTGATTAAACCTATGGAGACTGACCTGCCTTTTCAAACATTATAACTCCTGGTGAACAGGTTTCAAGATAACACTGTACATTAGATCTCTGAAACAAACTCAAATCCCTTCTTGTAGTTGTTCAAAACAAACTCAAAATCCACAAGTTTTTCAATTATTATAAAAGACGAAGAAAAAAATTAAGATTTCTTGAAAGCAAGAGCCAATACTCAATTATTTCCCCAATCTTACATAAATGTATCTGTTAATCTGAGTAACAAATTTGATGATTAAAAATAGGTAATATAACAACCATTGTTAATTAGCTCTTCCTATTTTGAAAATCTATAATGCATGCATTGTGGTATGTTATCCTTTTTTGTCTTTTTTCTATTTGTTTTTGTTTGGTTTTACTCTTCAAAAAAAAAAAATCCATAAAATTCAACTTTTCAGTTTTTCCTCAGTTTTTAAAGGTAAAAAGGGGAATCAGGCAACTTAATGTTTATTCCTCCCAAACCAACTCACAGAACTGTTGCTGGATGCCAAAGCTTCATGATTTTCTTTATTTGTGCTGGCTTTCGGAGAACTGGGAGGAGTCCGAGAAGAGCATACCAGATGAACCATATGATACTCATCTTGCTAAAATTAAAGAAGATTACATTTAAAAGTTCATACTAGAAAATGTACAATTCAAAAAGTTAGTGACTAAGTTAATATACTTAACACTTAAGTTCCTCTTAAGACTAGCCATTTAATTAGTAGTAAATAGTCATTATTTGAGGCTGAGCTTACAATTTTAATATTTGGGTACCATTTGAATAGAATACTTTTTTCTTCATGCTTGGAAAATGGTCCAAATACTGCGTGACTATTCAGTAACTAACATATTACAAAATATTTCTTTGCATATCAAGCAGTCTTGAAGCAAACAATGCCATTCAGTTGTATCAATATAATCTACTATTTCAATATAAAACATGTTGTACCCTCCTTTCAAAACTATGAATGTCACCTTGACACATAAGCCCACAAAATGTGAATAGTGAGCATTAGTGCCAATAAAAGAAATTCAAGTTAACTTCACAGGACTATCATTTCCTCAATTTTAGCAAGGTGATGTGTAGCCTTTTACTATTTTAAAGTCAAAACATTTTATCTGTAACTTTTATACATAAATATAAAGCATATACACGTAGTACATTCCATAAATATTCCTTTTTTGAATTGAACTCAGACCCTTGCACTTGCCAGGGAAGCGCTTATTCCACTGAGCCATCTCCCTGGCCCCAAATATTCCTTGTTTCCACAAACTTACAACCATGGTTGAAGGAAAACATTCTTAATTAATAGTAAAGGTTAGCATTCTAGCTGAGTAAAATCATACAAATATTTACTCTTAAATGTAAACAAAAGATGTAGAAATAATAGTAAATACAGGAGGACTGAGAAAAGTGATGAATCAGTGCTAAAAAGAAAAAAGGTGGGGGACAGGGCCAGGGAAATAGCTCAGTACAGTAAGCACCTGCCTGGCAAGCACAAGTCCTGAGTTCAATCCCCAGTATATCTCTCTCTCTCTCTTTTTCTCTCTCTCTCTCTCATACACACACACACACACACACACACACACACACACACACACACACACACACACACACAGGTGTGGGGGAGGGGGAATAACAAGTGAATGATACAGAAAAGAGGTCAGGGAAAAAAGATGCCCAGTGATGAGAAAAGAAGCAAAGCTACTAGAAACTAAGGCCTGATTATCAACTACCATGAACCATGAACCTAGAAGTATGATTAATTCTTAGGTGAATTCAAGAAAGCTAAGGTTGGGGCTGGAGAGATTGCTCAGCGGAATAAGTGCTTCCCTGGCAAGTTCAAGGGCCTGAGTTCAATACCCAGTTCCACCAAAAAAAGAAAAAAAGAAAGCTAAAGTCAGCACCATGCTTAGAGATTCATGACATAAAGAGATCAGACAAGTGGACTGGAGCACAATAGGAGAAATATATAAAGCAGTCTTCTACATAAATCTGTGAGTACCAACTATAACTGCTTTAGGCATTTTAAGAAAGAAGTAATGGGGCCGAGCACTAAGGGAAGAATGCACGGACAGCACAGCGGGGGACAAGCTGAGCAGGCAGGCTGAACCTGCTAAAAGTCCTCTGGCTCCTGAGCACAGAGTAATAAAGGCACCCATGTACAAGATGTTCAGATGTTCAGCTCTTCAGCTCACAGAGTACTTCGTTCCAAAAGGTCACACTAGTCACAAGTAATCCACAGTATTCATTCACTCTATAAAACAGTTTATATCTAAGCAGGTAAAGTTAATGGCTTTCATTTTTTTAAAGGTACAAGAACAGCTCAAAGTTCTATTCAGAAAGCAAACATGCTGCCCAAAATGCATGGCATATGGGTACAACAGTTCTTTCAGCCATTTTTATTTTGTCATCTTATCTGAATTCATTTCTAGCAACAAAAGCCTTTGAAAAAGTATTTTCATATGCAGGTTCAAGCTACCCTTAAGATAAAATAATAATCTGTATTTTCAAAGATCAAAAAGCAGAAATAGGAGCATAGATTTAGCTCAGGGGCATGACACTAAGGTCATGAATTCAACTATGGGAACCAAAGGACAAAAGAGAGAGAAAGAAAGAAGGAATACAAAAATAGGAGAAAAAAAAAGAACATGCACAACATGGGGGTCTTTATGACTATTTAGCGCCGTTTGGACTTCTCAGTATGACTGTACTGGTGGAGCCTTGTTGCCACACATTCAAGGGCCCTAACACAAACCGTGCACCTGGAGAGGTAACGCAGCAGGGCAGGTCGTGACCACAGCGCACATGCCATCTGGTGCAGACTGCAAGAAGGGGGCAAGCTGTGCGCATGCGGAATCTAGGGACACAGGAGCAGGGTCTGCACTTCCCATTCAATTATGCTCAACATGTGAACTGCTCTAAAAAAAGTCTGTTGTAAAAAGAGAAAGTCTACTATTTTTGAGAGAATAATACTAAACATTTAAGCTATATAAATTCACATAATGAAGGCCGGGGATATAGCTCAGCAGCATAAGCACCTGCCTGGCAGGCACAAGCTCCTGAGTTCTATCCCTAGTACTGCAAAAAAATAAAATAAAAAAAGAAACCACATAATTAAAATGTTAAGAAGTCATACTGGCAAAGTCAAAATGTCAACTATCTACACAGAGGAATATATTAGAACAAGATTTTTTTTTCAGTTTTCCACAGATGATGAAAATATATAGAATTAAATATAGATATTCTAAATCATATCAGGAATATCAAGAACAATATTAAGAGTTAAGCCAAAATTATATGAAAATATAGTTATTCAAGTTTCCTATATTCAAAAACAAGACATGGCATTTCAAGTGAAAAGCCCTGAAAAATACACATTTTATAAATGAATATGAGCTACATACATTTTATAAATGAATATGAGCTAAAAGCTGCCTTTGAAATAATCAGCATTCAAAATGATTGTCAAAATCCTACACTGAAATATATTTTAGGGGCCAGGGAGATGGCTCAGTAGAATAAGCACTTCCCTGGCAAGCATAAGGGCCTGAGTTCAATCCCCAGTTCTGCCAAAAAAGAAAAAAGAAATATATTTTAGCCCTGGACATCAGAAAGCTTGCTAACTGGTACACCAGTTTGACTTCATTCTATTTCCTGTCCTGAAATTAACTCCCAATGCAAGCAAGCAATTTGTATTAAAATATCATGAAGTTTGGAAAAAAGAGTGTTTCTCTTTCTGGACAGTCTACTCTTACTATACACTACTATAAAGTTGAGAGCTTTTGTTTTTTACAAGATAAATAATCTGGACAAAAAAATATAATCCTATTTCAGTGATCAGATATATAGGCAACTGGTACCTGAACTAATAAATTCATCAGGCCATTTACTTTTTATCCTATTTTTACCTGCTCTGCCATCCAAAAGGGTTGGCCTTAAGTAAGTAAACACCAGACTAGCTAGGTAAGCCTCAGAAGCACGTCGCTCACATTCTGACTGTGGATCTGCTTTCAAATAGTGGAAGAAAAGCTTACTTTTCTGAGAATGTCTTTCAGCTGCAGATGATCGGGAAGCAGTCTGCCTGAATACACCAATCTCTGATCCTTCGTCAACTGGGAAATGGGATAAAGAAAAGAATTCAACTTCTCCATACAGATTTAAAGCTGGAAATAACACAACGTCCTTTAGCATCAAAGAAGCAGAAAAGCGACATAATTTAAGAATGTTTGTTTTTTCAGAATTCCACTTAATATACTTAAGATCTCAGCAAATGGCAGCATATCTATAATGAAACACAGATAATTACCATACGTTTAAAAGTTGGACATATCAAACTTATGGAGGAAATACAACTCCCAGCTACACAGCAGTGAGAAGGCATAAAATGATGCATTTATCTCAGTAATATAAAACTGCCACCTGTAGACTTAGCGAGTTAAATCAGAGATGTGTTTTCAGTTGTAATGAAATGCATATATGGCTATCATTAAAACCCCCAACACTGCACAAATGAGAACACAGCTTGCCTTTATTTACAGTTAATCCAGTATAAAAGTTTAAGAACATTGGTTAGTTTGTATTGTTCTGTGGGTATTTTTAATCTAAAATATATACGTGACTTATTTTCTTCTCACTACCAATTCTATAGCCATTTGGATTCAGTTATAACCTTAGGTAGCTGTTCTTGTTTTTATTGCTCCTGCCACTCTCATAAATTAGTTCTCACTGAACTAATCAGAAATTCATCAGGCCATTTACTTTTTAACCTATTTTTACCTGCTCTGCTACCCAGAAGGGTTGACCTTAAGTAAAAACCAGACTAGCTAGGTAAGCCTCAGAAGCACATCTCTCACATTCTGACTGTGAACAACAAAAACTCTCGTTTTTATTGTTCCTGCCTTTACACATTTTCAAAAACACAACACTCAAGCCTGGAATAATGGTGCATGCCTGTAATCCAAGTACTCAAGAGGCTGAGGCAAGGGCCAGCCAGACAGATCAGTGGATTAAAGCACTTGCTTAGGCAGACCAGGGACCTAGGATTTGATCCCTGGCATGTTGTGCCAGCCCCCACCCCTACACTGAGATGAGGATTGAGACTGGGCATGGTGGCATGTGCCTATAATCCCAGCACTTGGGAAGCTGAAAAGAGAAGCATCACTGAGTCCAATCTGTGTAGTGAGACCCTGTAGCCCTACACTAAATTACAAAAAAAAAAAAAAAGAGGCTGAGGCAGAAGGATTACTGTGAGTTAAGAGGCCAGCTTAAACTATATTTAACAAGGGCCTGTCTCAAAAAAAAAAGATCAAAGCAAGCACATGGATATTCATTCAGTTGCAATCTCTATGTGCAATTCAAAATACAAAATGTTTTGGTTACTATCGTGTTTCATGCTTAATAAAATTGGCCCACTCACTGGTGGTAATACTTAGAATTGAAGCATTATGTTAGTCCCCATTAGGCTCACATGCAGTTCACTGAGCAGGCAGCCCACTGCTGTGGGTTACTCCATGCTGTACTGAAGGGCAGCTTTCAGGCTGTGCCTTGCCCTGAGTGGCTCCATTTTATACAACAGCAGTTGGCTCCATTTTGAGCACAAAAGCTTTCATAGAAAAAAAAAAAAAAAAAAAAAAAAAAAAGCTTTCATAGGATAACCTGGTAACTTACCTGTGCAAATAGTCACCAGAAATTGGACATATCAAACTTATGGAGGAAATAAAACTGCCAGCTACACAGTAGTCAGAAGGCATAAAATGATGCATTTATCTCAGTAATACAAAACTGCCACCTGTAGACTTAGCGAATTAAATCAAGGCCATACGAGGTACCTAAGTTACATCAGAGAAAACCAGGTCAGGGCGCTTGATGAGCACCTCAAAACAACCAATAGCGCAACCCCCTCAGCTGGATCTGATCAGAGGACAGGACTCTGCACTGGGCACTGGCAGTGCCACACTGACCTGTCCTCCCATCATACCACCCGGGGAATGTGTCATGAAGTCAGCAGGCTACAAACTCTGTCCCTTAGCTTCAGCTCCATTCCCCTGCTCCATGCAGCCCCTGCCAACTGCCTGCTGCCTACTCAGGCTCTGACCAACAGCGCTCCTGACCAGCCTGGGTCTCCTCAGAGCAGCCTGCCCATCAGCAAGCAACCTGGCCAGGCCATCTGGTAACAAGCTGCACCCCGCAGACCCTCAGCCTTGGCATCAGGTCTTCTCTTCCAGTCCTACAGCCACCATTACCCTTTCCTTGCTGTTCTGTAACCTGCACATTACTGCGTCAAGTATGACTTGAGTGATACAGATATTGGCAATTAAGACTGGAATAAAACAGCCTGTAACTGCCTGGCTCACTGGCTATCAAGTGAACCTTCAGTCCCCAACCTAATAAGGTTGAAGAAATTGAGGCAGCTTGTGAATTTATGGGGTAACACAGTGAAAGACACAAACAAACATATCTGGCTTGTTAGTGGCATAGCTCACTCACAACACAAATATTCCTTGAATTCTACTAAAATAATTCAGTAATTAGCTGCATCAATTGTTAAATTTTTAAAATATAAATCCAACTCCTAAGTCACAACTGTAAAAATTTTATTTTATTTTTATGAGCAGAATATATTTACTGAGGGAAAGAAAGCTTCTGTCCAAGAGAGGGAAAGGAGGGGGACCCGAGTGAGTAGTCCCCAGAAAGCTGTCTCTTCCAAGGACTTTTACAGTGTAAAACCATGCAGAGCTAAGGTGAAAAGAAGGGGAACTCGATTAGGTGGACAAGAGGTAGGACAAAACTATGGTCAACCAATGGGATTACAAGCACCACGGCTCAGGTAAAATTGATTAAGTCCAGCACTAAATGGGAAAACAAGTCACACAGCAATGGGGCATGAATGTAAAACAGGATCATATCTGGTGGTCATCAGACAACAATTCTTCCTGGGTAATGATCAATTCCCAGTACTAATCTTTAGGGAGGTTAGCATTTGTTTGGTCTTTAGGTCTGGCTCAAAGCAAGAGCATCCATCCCTCCCACAACAACTGCAAAAATTTTAAACATAATACAGCTACTACAAAATGATGATATATTAAAAACAGCCACAGTAGAAATTATCATACTGAGTAAGGTCTGTGGATTGAGCATCCTTAATCCAAAGACCAAGGAAAAAGTGGTCATCCTTCTATGATATTTAACTGGTAGGTATAATCTATTTTTTCCCAGAAGCAATTTGAGTATAAGCTTACTATAAGCAACCAAATACAACATAGAAGGTTAAATTCCATTTACTGCCACATGGCCCCTAAAAACCTTGGAATCTCAGCAAAGAGGCTCTGAGAGAATAGACCCAGAGAAGATCTTGAAGCTCTACACCATCCCTCCTCCCATTCCTCCCCTCTTCCACCCACCTGTCTAATCCTTTGTAGTATCCTTTACAGTCGAAGGGTAAAGGTAACTGTGCCCCTTAACTCTGTGTGCTGCTCTAGCAAATTAATCAAACCCAAGGAGAAAGTCTCTGGAACCCGGTTTAGAGCGGCCAGCACTCCACCAGCTTGTGAAGTGGAGGCATCCCGTGGAATGAGCCCTCAGCCTGCAGGATCTGATGCCACCTCCAGATACGGTCAGAACTGAATTGATCTACAGTTTCTTTTTTTTTTTCTTTTTTTGCAGAACTGGGGATTGAACTCAGAACCCCGAGCTTGCCAGGCAAGCGCTTATTCTACTGAGCTATCTCCCCAGCCCCATCCACAGTTTCTTCCTTGCTGGTGGCAAGCAAGTCGCATGGAGTGGTGACCAGCAGTCACAGAAGTATTCTGTATGAAGCGCTGTGATACTATATTTACCGTCACTGCAGATAACTATTTAAGTTGTGCCAATTCCTCTAATGTAATTATTACTTCCACTAGATCCTAAATAACTTGAGTACTATAAACTGTCATTTTATAGCAGACCAAACAAATTTAATTCATAGACATTCTAAGTCCTATCATCATTTTGCACAAAAGGCATAAGCGTTTTTAAAGAATTTTGAATTTTTATTTTACTATAAAAATTCTCAAACATCACACAATGAAAGAAATAAAATGAACTCCCCAATACCATCTTCAAGGGCTCCTCAGGACCAGCTCCAATGACTGCCAGCATTCTGCTACATTTGTTTCATCCATTCCTCATTCTTTCCTTCTGCCCCTCTTCTCTCCCTCCACCTCGCCCTCCTCTCAGAGTTGAGAATATTTTAAAGCAAGTATCACATCCCCTCTTTCTATCTTAAAGGCTGAGTATATGTCCAGAATCATTTTCTTAATAGCCACAATGTTATAACACACAACAAAAGGGTAATTCCTTGCTAGAAAATATTCAGTACAGGTCACTTTTCTCCACTTGCTCAAAAAAAAAAAAAAAAAATGGTACAGACTATTTGTATGAATCACAATTCAAAGTTCACACACAAAATTGGGCTATTGTCTCATTTAATTCTTTAGCAGTTTCTCCTTCCTTTGAACATTTCCACTGTTAATCATGAAAGCAGCCACGCTGTCTGCTTAGAGAATTTCCAGGTTAGGGTTGGCTGTAGCCTCTTGGTGCTCCACACTGCAGCAGTTGCAGAGAGGGCTGATTGGACTGGTTTCTGTTTCTGTACCAAGACAGCCGTGTAACAGTGCTACACACTCCTTGTACTGTGACCGGCACACGTGGGCTGGATGTCAGTGCTGGGACTGCTCAGGAGGCACACTGTGGGCCTCACGTCCGCCTCCTAAAGCCCCCACCGACTTATGAATTCCCCATCTTCACCCACCTGGGTCCATTTCACTGGGGTAGAAAACTGCTCCTTTCTAAGTCTACAATCTCATCTGTATGTATGAGAAACAATTCTTCTAAAAGAACTTTGCCTCACCAACCATTTCATTACTCAGCCTGCAGAAGAAAAGCGGCAGAGATGCAGCTTTCCTTCTCGTTAGCAGTTTTCACAGTGACTGCACAAACAGCCTCCACAAAGGCCCTCAGAGGGTGTGCAGATTTGTGTTTCTGGAACATCAATATCAGTGTGTGAAATCCTATGTTTTTCAGTTATCATCTCTGGCCAGCAGGAGTGCCCTGACAATGGCTCTGCTGTCATTTCAACAGAACCTGCGTCTACTCTGCCTCCTCGCTCTCAGACACAAAATGCCCCAGGTTTCTCTTCCATACCTAACCCACGCCAGAGGCCAGGCTCTTTCTCATGGGTCACAGTAGCTGCAGGCCAAAATCTGGGTGTTAGGAGTGCTTGTTTTTCCCCTGTCACTACTTCTAGGGTTCTTCAGGGATCAAAGGTAGAAAATAAGTACTTTTTAAAAAAGAAAGTGAGCCAGGTAAAGTAGGGCAAACCTATAATCTCAGGACTTGGGAAGCTGAAGCAGGAGGATCACTGTGAGTTCAAGCCCAGCATAAACTATATAGTGAGATGCCATCTCAAAAAGCCAACCATCCCAAAACAAAACAAATACCCCCCAAAAGAAAGTGAAATTCTGAATTCAGATTGTTCTCAGTTTACACTGGTTTTACTTTGTATCTTCTCCCATTCTGAACACACTCTTGTCAAAAACATTAACAACCTTTCCATTAGCAAATGCACTTACTGGTCTTAGCCTACCCTATATAATATCAAAGTAATAGCCTGTTAGTAGTAACACTAGATGAAGTGTAAGATTTCTTATAGCTTTTTTCTGCCCTTAGGCTACAAGCCACTGGGGCTGCTCATCAAAATACTGTGTTTCAAAGTAACTTGAAAGAATTCATATAGCTGTATCACACATTATTATGTTTCCATTTAGGATATTTTTCTGATTTATCTTGGGGCTTTCTAAAGTTATATGCAATGTGCATGGAATGATAAAAACTTTAGAGCATAGAGGTTCAACGTGTCTGTCTCTATTCCTCTGCCCAACAGCTCTGGGTCACCCTTCCATCGTTTTGTCTTAACAACACAACACCTGGATGTGCATTTGATTGCCCTCTGCCTCCCACACAAAAGGTTGTGCACTCAGCTCACTTTCTTGCCCCTTGTTTTCTCTAGAGGCTACACTTTAGCAATATAGAGACATTCTCCCCATTCATTCTGACAGATGCTCAGTGATCCGCTACACAGGACAGCTGATTAATGGGCGTTTCTGTGATTCCAGGCTTTTGTACCTCCTGTCATTTTTCCCATCTGTCTCAAACGGTTCTCCAACATGGTCACTAGTGGTACAGATGAAAGCAAGCTTGGAGTAGCAGTAAAACTTGGATTCAAGAGAAAAGGAGAAGCTGGGCATTGTGGTGTAGACCTGAAATCTCAGCACCTGGGAGGACTGATGCAGGAGGATCTCAAGTTCAAGGCTAGCCTAAGATACATAGTAAGACTTAAAAAAAAAAAAAATCAAAACAGCTGGGCACAGAGGTATATGCCTGTAATCCCAACATTCTTGGGCTGGGGCAGGAGGATCCCCATGAATTAGAGGACACAAGTGAGTTCAAGGCCAGCCTGCACTACATAGTAATACTCTGTCAAAAAATAAATAAAACACACACACACACACACACACACACACACACACACACACATGAGAAAGAGAGAGAATAGTTAGAAATAATAAATACATTCACTTAAAAGGAATTTTACACTAACAGAAAGAAAAGAAATAGAACAATAGCTAGAAGTTGGTCCAAGAGAAAAACCTGGCACTGCTTCATTTTTCTGTGGCTTGGGGTTTCTTAAGAAGAAACAACATGTTTCCATGCCCACAGGAATAATCAAGTAGAAAGGAAAACACTAATGAGGCAGAAGAGAAAGAGGGAGGCTTCCGAGAACAACTTCAAGTCTCTAGTGAGAGGCAATATGTGCCAAGGCTGGGCTTTGCTAAGAACACATCCACAGCACTACACTGGTTTTCTCACCTGTAAAACCATGGGAACTACAGTATCTACCTCACAAAAACACAAACACACACTAACCTTTCAAAGAACGCAGTGTTAGGGAGCACATAGTATTAATTTCTAGAACCTACACCCTACATCAGGATCATCTAATGAGACTATGGAAAGGTTATGAGAAGTTATGTGCCTGACCAGACACTGGATTCGCTCACTGTGCCTACAAACATGGTTAGAAACTGTGAAAACAGATTTTGCTAAAGCCGCAATGAATGGCTATCACTCTATACTGGCCAAAAAAATTCCAATCCATTTTACAGCAACTTTCAAGATGCTGCTTTAATGACATCTGTAAATAACAAAAGGAAAGCTTTTTAAATAGTTTTACCTTCTCTATACAGAGAGAAAAACACTTTTATGTTGGTTTTAAAAAGTTACATATCCAAAACAGAACTTATTTAACTTCAGATTTTTAGTGACAGAACGCAGCATTAGCAACAACTACTTTGAAGTGTAAGCAATCTACTAATTATATGCTGTCTACAGAGATAACCTCTTATTTTCTTATTAAGCTATAACACTAATGGCATAAATCAGATCTAAGTAATAACTTCTTTTGGAGGGGGCGGAACTGAGGATTGAACTCAGGCCCTTGCGCTTGCTAGGGAAGCGCTTATTCCACTGAGCCATCTTCCCAGCCCCTAAGTAATAACTTCCAAACAAAAGATAAATAAGAATGTGCTCCACAATTCAGGATTGGAGACCACTGATAAATACAAGTAAAGTATACTAGCATCTAATTTAAAAAGTTTATTTGTAGGTTTAAGACCAATTTTTCCCAGAAACAACAGTTTACTGTCAAAGACTTTACAGACTCTAGAAAGCCAACTACGAAAAATCTATAAGCTAAACATACTAAGGAAAATTATTTTAAAACAAAGGTACTGAAATCACAATAGTAGCTATAAAGTAACCATCCAAATTATCAATTTTTATATTGAGATTAAAAACTAAAAATTAAAGACTGTTAAGAAATACTAAAGAACTTTGTTCCCAGTTTGTAAACATACAAATACCAGATTTAAGAGCTAGCACCTATCCATATCACCAGAACCTCCCAAAGCTTACACCTGCTGAACCGAAAGAGGGGCAACAGCTCAGTCCTTGGCAGAGGAGAGACAAACCTAACCACCCCGGAGCAAAGGCTGTGCCATCTGCAAGGCACTGGAAGGCACCATGGCCTTCTCCAAGTACACCTCTGGGAAGAGGCTGAAGCGCAGCATAAAGTTTAGGAAGCCTGGCACAGTGGCACCCACCTACAATGCCAGCATTCTGGAGGGCTCAGGCAGGAGGATTACAAGTCCAAGTACATTCTGGGCAACTTAGCAAGACCTTAGGTCAAAAAATAAAAAGGGCTGGGGATATGACTCAGTGTGAAGACCCCAGGTTCAGTCCTCAGTACTGAAAAATTAAAAATATAATAGGGGACCTCATGCATATTTCATTCATTTCACTACAGGGCCTTTTCCTAAATTTCAATCCAATTCTAAAAACTAGATTTCTTCATGTGAACTACAAATGGCTATCTCATATCCCAGGTATGATGGTACACACTTGCAGTCCCAGAACCTAAGGCAAGAGGATGACAAGTTCAAGGGCAACATGGTAATAGCCTGCCTCAAAACAATAAACAACTACAGACAGACTAACTCAAAGCCAAAGCATCCACAATGGATCTTAACCCTCAGTTCCTCAAACCTTTCCTCCCATTTCTCTCCTACCTGAAAACAACCTGCCACTAGTTGTTTAAGTGGAAAATCTGAGCACAATCTTCAATTCTTTCTCTCATCTCACCTCCCATGTCTCTCCAGCAACAAGTCCTGCAGATTATTTCCACAAGTCTCTCTCACTCTAGCTTCTTCTTTCCATCTCCACTGCTTAGAGCACTTCTTACTGGGTTTCTACAACAGGCTCTTCATTAGTTCCATTGCTTCCACTCCAAAGTTAGTAACTGGGATAATCTTTTAAAAACACAAAATCAATCTTGTCATTGTCTCATGGGTACCTCCTATACTAGACTTAATTCAGATTTCTTAACCATGTCAGGCCTGTCATTTGTCTCTCTCTAACCCCCTTTGATAGTATTCTTGCCTCCTCACTCTCTAGCCAAAGTAGCATTCACTCAGACCCCAAGCTCTTTTCGAACTCAGACTCCCCATTTGCAGTACTGTCTTCCAACTCTTGTACACCTGGCTCTGAATCATCCTTTAGATTTTAGGTTTAAGAACTTCTCTGCCAGGTCTTCCTTGACTTATGAATTCCCTTTCACATATTCTGTTTATGCCCCTACTAACACAAACCACAACCTGGAAGTATGTTCACATCTGTATCTCTAAATGGAATGGGCATACCAAGAACAAACAGACCCAGGTCCCTCTTGTTCAATATTATATTCCCAGAGCCCTGTATTACACCTGACAAATTATATGATAAATGTAAATATGTTAAAAAGAGGTGTTATGAGGGGGACAAGTTAGCACACGCCTGTAATCTCACTGCTTTGGGAGCCTGAGGCAGAAAGATCACAAGTTCAAGCCCAGCTTGGGTACCTTAGTGCCTTCACAAGACTGTGTCTCAAAAATTAACAAGGGATGGGTTCAATTTCCAGTACCCCCACAGAACGAGGTATTACAAGGTCAAAATTCATTTGAATTCTTTTATTTGAAATTCATATCAATTATTTTCTATGTAGTCATTAAGGATAGATATAAAACATTCTATGAATTACAACACTACTCTGAAACACTGATGTGATTCATTTAGCTCATTTCTACCAACAGCACTGACATTAGCAGAGTATTATGAAGAAACAATCATGATAGTATTTTTTTCTCTGTATTAGCAGTCAACATCAAATAAATTGTTTCATCTTTTTTTTTTTTTTTTTTGGTGGAACCGGGGATTGAACTCAGGCCCTTGTGCTTGCTAGGGAAGCGCTTATTCTACTGAGCCATCTCCCCAGCTCCAATTGTTTTATCTTTGTATAGCAAAGAAAGATCCATGATCAGAAAAACTTGTACAAAAATTTAACAAAATTACAAAATGACCCTCCAAGGAAGAAAATGCATGGACAAGGATGTAGCCAAACTGGAACTCGAAGATTACTGCTGGAATGTAAAAGGGGCAACCACTATGGAAACAGCCTGGCAGTTTCTCAGAAAGTCAAGCAGTGTCATCCTATGACACAGTGAGTTCCTACCCAATTCTACCCACAAGGTACATACCAAAGAGAACTAAAAACATGTCCATGCAAAAACACATACTGGAATGTTCATAACATCGTTACTGACATTAACTAAAAAGTGGGAAGGCACAAATGTTCTCAAGGGATATATGGATAAACAAAATTTGATAGTTACATGTAATGAAATATTACTCAGCCAGAAGAGGAAATGAATGTTTACACCACTGATGAGCAAACATCATTCTAAGCACACCAGGCACAAAAGGCCACAGGACTGTTTCCATTTATATGCAATGTCTGGAACAGGCAAATGCAGAGACAAAGTTTGTAGTTATAACTTACTTATGTGGGGAAATGAAGAACGGGCAAGAGGTGTATTTGGATAGGTGCTTAAAATGCCACTGAATTAGAAAACAATGATAACTACACAAGTGTAAAAACACTAACAGAGAACTACATGTAAGAGCAAATGTCACAGTATGTGAATTATAACTCTCTTAGTTAATGTCCCCAAAATACACACCACCTAAGAGGAAAGGCTTCTTATGGCTCATGGTTTGCAAAGCTCCCAGCCCACAGTGGCTAGCTCCCGGCAAGGCAGCGTGCACAGGGGCACTGCAGAGGAGCTGCAGCCCTTGGCAGGAAGCAGCAGAAGCAGTGAGCCACCTTTCTCTTTTATTCCACTTAGGCTGCAAGCCTACAGTGCTGCCCACACGCAGGGCGACTCTCAGCACTACCCTAACCCAATCAAGGGGCTGATCCAGCTAGCACACACCCATCATCCAGGCACTGCTGAAAACCCTACCTGGGAGTACAGGAGACTCTGGGGGATATTTTAGATATAAACCATACCAATAACTCAGTAAAAATGTTACTATCGGGCCAGGGAGATGGCTCAGTGGAATAAAGCACTTCCCTGGCAAGCGCAAGGGCCTGAGTTCAATCTCCAGTTCTGCAAAAAAAAAAAAAAAAAAAATGTTACTATCAACTAAATATACAAATACCTTCAGATTAACCAAAATTTTTAAAGGAAAAGAAATTCTTTAGCTTTATTATAACTTGAAAAAAGACAAAAGTTTCTCATGTGTCTAAATTAGGTAAGACATGAAACTTACTTATTAGTTCTTATTTCACTAAAAATTTGGCTCTGCAGTTTAAATGCCAATGTATTTAATTGACAGATCAGGAAGACCAGTAAATAGATATAACAAAATCACAATAAACTGCAACTAAATCTTCAACTTAACTGTCATGGTCTGGGGTTTTGCAAGGGGGACACTGCAATACAGGGCACACGTTATAAGACTGTTTCATAATCACCCAAAGAATCACATACAAGACTGCAAGAAATCTCTCCACACGCTATAGAGCAAAGAATCCAGCTATGGGCCTTGAGCCCATGACAACGACCTGCAAGAGAGCAGCTGAAGACCTAGAGCCCACAACATCACCTCCACAAGTCCAACTGGAGGCCTAGAGCCCAGGACAATGTCTCATGCAAGCCCACTACAGTGTCCTGGAAGGGCCCAAAGGTCAGTGGTGGAAGCTAGCAAGGCTATGTCAGCAGGAGGATGGATCTGTGCTAGCAGGTTGGGGGATTTGAACTGGAGCCAGGAAGCAATGCTCAAGTGAGAACCAGAACTCCCCCATCAAGTACCACAGCCATGAGCAGAGACATCCTGAGCTCCAGCAATGAGGAAAGCTGAGTTCCCATCAGGAAAGCCAACGTAACAATCTTTCTCGAGAAAGCTAAGCTGTGCACCATCTTCACCTCCAGAGACAAGAAACAACACTCAAAGTGAGGACCAGAGCACTCTCAAAGTGAACCATAGCTATTCTCAGCAACAATGAGGTCCTGAGTTCTTCCTCCAATGAGAACAGCCAAGTTCACCAGGAAAGCCAGCATAACAAGGTCCTCCAGCAGAACAGCCCAAGAGAACCAGCAGCTTCCAACAGCTCCAACAGCTTCTCTAAACAGCTTCCCTAATAGCTTCTCAATAGCTTCTTCAGTTCTTCCTCTTATGCTGCTGGCAGCAACCCTCTGGGGGCTCCCACACCAGCACCACCAGTTCAGTTCAGCTTGATATAACACACTGACCACCTGTAACGATCCACTATAGCTATTCTGATATTTTAAACTACAGCACTAGGAAAACTACAGATTTTGAGAAATCAATCAAAATTCAATTTAACTCAGAAAGCACTTGAATCTGCTACTAACACTTTTTCCTCAACTGAAAATTTCTTACGGGGCATGGTGATACACACCTGTAATCCCAGCACTTGCAGGAGGATCACTGGGAGTTCAAGGCCAGCCTAGGTGACAAAGTTAAGTTCAAAGACAGCCTGAACTACACAGTGAAACCCTGTCTCAAAAAGATTAAAAAAAAAAAAGAAAGAAAGAAATCCACTTCTTGGTCAGATAGGATAAGTAATGCTAGCTGCTATAACAAACTCCACAATCTCAGTAGCTTTACACAATAAAGAATATTTTTCTCTTAATATATACAAAAAAAAATTTAAATGGTACCCTTTGAATTTAAGGCTCCAGAAGGCTCAGGATTATCAAGTCAAAAAGTACTAATGAAATTGTCAATCAGAAGATTCTACTGATGCTATATAGACTGCATAAAGCAAAGCTAAGTCAAACCACTTCTGTCAGCACCACCACCACCTGTCCTGCTGCCTGCCTGTCCTACTGCTGGCTCCTACAATGGGAGGAACCCTTACAGTGCACTCCTTTCCCAGTACACTGCTCCACCCCAAGAAAACTGGTCACCTGAGGCACAGCAGACTCAGCCAAACAACAGAAAGAACAAGGTGGGACATCTTGACCATACTGCGTGGCCCAGAGACCATTCTACTCAAAAGTATCAGCTGCTTACTCAGCTAACCAAGAAAGCTCTGCTACACACCTAGTGGACACTGCAAGGCAAAGAACGCTCACCTGCTGATTCAAAACTAAATCGTAATCTGAAGAAAGTTTTGTTTTGTTTTGTTTTGGTCTTTTTGAGATAGCCTCTCACTATGCAGTTCAGGCTGGCCTCAAATTTAAAGTAATCCTCCTGCCTCAGCCTCCTGAGTACTGGGATTACAGAAGAGTTTTTCTGTCTGAAAAGTCTACATATAGCAGCATTGTACAGGCTGAAGCTGGAGAATTTTACAGTATTCAAGTCCAATCTGGGCTTGAATACAGTGAGTTCAAGACCAGCCTAAAGTATATAGCAAGACTTTACCTCAAAAAGAAAACCTAAAGAAATGAATACAAGTACCATTTACCATTATGTAAAAGTATAATGTTTTAACTACATGTCAAAATAGATAAAATACTATACATCTCTACTTCTTTATTGCATTTATTTATTAATTCATTTATTTATTTCTGCATCTGTAATACATTTAAAATATTTTTGGGCCAGGGATATATAGCTCAGTGACAAGTACAAGATCCTGAATTTGTTTCCCAGCATCTAAATAAATAAAATATTCTTAAGTCTGATAGATGAGTTTAAGAAACAGTATTTGTTTTTCAGACAAGTCACCTAGGTAGTATTAAAAGATTAAAAATTCTTTATCAAGTACTAAGTAGATCTCTCAAAATTATGAGTTTATAAAATCATGTTTCTTCCAGATGTGATGGCTCATCCCTACAGTCCTAGCATCCTACCTTTAGATGCTGAAGCAGTAGGAACTTTAGTTTGAGCACAACCTGGGCAAATTCATCAACTTATGTAGACACGTCTCAAAATAAAAAAGGGAAGGAGTATAGCTCAGTGTCAACACCTGGATCCAATCCCTGGTACCACAGAAAAAATAAATTCATATTCCTTCTATAACCAACTTTAGAATAAATCAAATTCCATATGCTGATTTTTAAGTGTTAATTTTTAAAGTTTAAAATACCTAGCATGCTAATGGCTTACTAAAAGCAATTTCAACTGACAAGTTAGTTCAAAAATCTACAATACAAATCCTTTCCAAGTAGTCTCCATTAACATTTCAATATTTACAGAGAGTTCAGTCACAAGTATCAAATAGCTTGAAAGAGTAAGTATCAAGGGGTACACAAAACAGCATTTCTGGCAAAAGTGAATTTTGGTAATCTGCACTAGCATACATCTCTATTCCATTTCTAATTAAATCCACCAATGTCAAGCCCAAGAAATTGGAAATGCTAAACAGAAGCATGGTTATTCAACCACCTCTAACCCAAAGGGACATCCCTGATTACTGGTTTCCAATCACAGGCCACTCACAGATACACACACAACTGAGAATGCCAAAGTACAGGGCTGGTAGACTGAAAAGAGGCCAAAGCAAAAAGCTTTGAATCTCAAGATATGTTCCTGATCTTCCCAATAACTGACCAGGAGAAACAGAAATAACCATACACTAGTTGTGTCAGCACAAGAGTAAGATTACCCATTACCTACACAGCCTTTAGAAAACAAACTACCCAAACATATTCAGTATATTACTTTGTGCTTTTCCAAAAGTACCCTCCACATGACCACTGTTTTTCCTCTTGCTTCCGGACATCCTGGGCTCTGATTGAGTGCTGTACTACTGTACAGAAGCACACAACAGCACAACTGTGACAATGGCCACAGACACGTGAGCTACTTCCATAATCTGCTCACATCTACAAATGTTCATACTGCAATGTCCATTTATATCCAAGAAAGTTTACAACTCCAGGTTCTTTTTCCCTTAAAGTTATGCTACCTGGATGGCCAAGTCCCTAACTGCCTTTCTTCATCTTATGTACAGCTATCACATATAACATGAATAGCAGCACTTGGAAGGCCTAGATGTCCAAGTTACTTAGAATGCTGCTTTGAGACATTTTGACCCCAGGATTGGAAAACAAGAAGCCATTCATCAGCAAGAACCTAAATTTCTGAGTAACAATTTCAGAACCTGAAATAAAGGACTAAATACATAATGACCAATGTTACCAGTGAGAATCACAGTCATCTCTACCCATAATTAACTGATGGGGTATACTTTGGTTAATAATAAATTGGTTAATAATAAACCAATCATTAAACCATTCAAAGTCAATTCCACTACTAAAGTTTTTAAAAATTTGTGAACATCCTCAAAAATACAGCAACTGCCTAAATTCTTAACTAGAAAATGTATTTCCCTCCACAGCTCACTAAAGATCTACACTTTGTACTTAAAACTCTATGACTAGTAACGTTCTAAAACAAATCATCTAGTTATCAGCACAATATCCACTCCGAAAGCATAGTTTTTGGGAAATAAAAAGCTCTGATTCTGCCCCTCTCATCTGCTAGCAATACTTTAAAATGCAAACATCCCTGCGCACCTCTCCTCTGTATACTAGACACCCTGCTAACCCCATCCTAGGGCTGCACACCCTTCCGGGCTCCCAGTGCACAAGCATATCCCTCCTGCACAGCTGCAGTCACATAATATTTACTTGTTTGTATGTCGCCCCACATGCCTGAGCTTCAGAAGAGCAAAGGAAGCTCATCATCTTTAAAATTAGCATAGATATTCAAAGACCATGTTAAAGTCTTAGAAAGTGCGCTTTATGGGGAAAAGAAGTAATAATTTGCTTTTATTCAGGGAGAGGCAAACTTAAAATATTTATGTGGAAGCCAGGCATGGTGGCACAGGGAGGCTGAGGCAGGAGGATTGCTGTGAGTTCGAGACTAGCCTGAGCTACAAAGTGAGCTTAAGGCCAGCCTGAACTGCATAGTGAGACCCTGTCTCAAAAAGACAAAAAAAAAAAAAAATTTACGTGGAGATTGTCTGTGACTAAGTCAAACCTATATCTGACCCAAAAGCATGGATCTAAAGAGTTTTCTGAGTTTAGCCTAAACTCATTTAACAGCGTATAGACAGACACGTCCCTACCTTGATTGGGATCCTAAAAGGGCAGTTTCAAATCCCCACTCTTCCAAGAGACAAGTGTCCCAACTGGCTACATTCAAGAGACCAAAATACAACTTAAGCTACCAACGGGTTCAACTAAATAGCTAAGGGAACTTTGCTTGGGGAAATTCTGCCCATACTTCCAGGAGTTAAGGGACTATGCTTCTCCCTAATGAGTTTGTGGGTTCAAATATAGAGGCAAAAACTGCCAGGGGGCTTTCTTCGGGGCTTAACGATCCCAGCATCTCTTAGACAGAAATGTCTATCTAGTCTGTGTTACAGTCTCACAAGGGACATTCTATGGAGTCTTGGGTCTCCTTACATGGGACACCTTCTAAAGCAGTCAAGACTTAGTTGTCTCCTTCTTTCTATAGGCCCTAGCTGAGATAATGAGAAGCCTCTTGGACTTTGCTACCATATGGATTCAACTAACTTTACTACTAGGCCATATTCTTGATGAATGGGAAAGGTTTGATCCTGACCATCTGAAGCGGAAACAACTTATCTATCATTGCAATATGGTTGCAGTCAAAATGAACAGATGGGTATGGGATGGTACTCTGAACTATCAAACTATTCTCCAATTACAGTGTTACTATTTAAAATATAAAAAGTAAAATGACACCCCTCATGTACAGGTATCTGTGACTCTTTACAGGAAAGATCCAAAAACTAAGACAACAGCCCTGACCTGGAATCATTTGTCTCTCAGGGGAACGTGGATCTTTCTAACCTGCTTGATGATACTGGGCAGCCTCTTCTACCTCCTTAGAAGGAAGGGGGTCAATAAATGAGGCCCCTTTTTCAGTTGCAGATGTATAAGAAGCTAGGAACTATCAAATGAAGGATGTGCTTTAAAAAGGGAAAGAATCACCCTGGGATGGCTACTCTCTATTCACCAGGACCACATTGGGATTACAATACTAGTCATGGACTAAGAATAATATCTGATATGCTAGCTGCATATCATATATCCAAGGAGATAAAGACGTGTGCAGTCTTCTATAATCATACAGCCTTCTTCCAAAGAGGAAAAAGCACTAGTAGCTCATCATTTCACCTGTCAATCAGCCCCAGATATTTGGCATATACTACAAAAGTTTCCCATGGGCCCACACACACCTATGACCCAATTGCTGGGCATGGCTCTTTCCGTATTCAAAAATCAGGACCCAGGGGCAAGATGGCAGCCTAGTGGAATGAAAATTGGTGCTTAGAAGCAGATTTTAAAGGTGGTTTCTTCCGCATCTTTTTTCATATCGCCTGATAAGCTTCTTCATATACTATGACAGCGGCGGCAGCAGTAAAATGGGTGATACCAAAGAGACTTCTTTTGAAGCATTTATTTCCAATCCAAAATGGAGCTTTATCTCATGTTTGCTGTAAATCTACATATTCTTTTCTTCCAGATGACTATAATTGCAAAGTAGAGCTAGCTTTGACATCTGATGGCAGGACAATAGTATGCTACCACCCTTCTGTGGACATTCCATATGAACACACAAGAGTATCACAGACGTCGTATGAAACTGAATCCTCCAACAGACAGATGATACTAAGATTCATGGGAGAATTGAACAAAAATGTTATCCTGTGCTTAGTTTGCCACTGGAAGAAATACACTAATATTATATGGTAATAGTCAACTAATAAAATGTCTTTTCACATACTAAAAAAAAATCAGGACCCAGAGGAGGGGCAATAGCTGTCACAACTGGCAATGCTTTAAACTAACTCAAATCATCTAAGGGAAAACATAGGGTCAATTGAGATTCTTGTTTCAAGTGCAAGAAGACTGCAAATGGGGTCCGCAACTTCATAGCCACGGCCTAGCCCCAGCTCTGGGTGTACGGCAGACAGTGTGCCTGACCTGTGGCACTGGACGGTTATCAATCCCTGCTCCCGAGAGGCTAGGCCAGTCAAATCCTCATGTACTAAAGAGACCCAGGGGAACCTGCAGTGTCTGTGTCCATGGTTATCACCATCTCCTCTGAGGAACTGTGGGTAATCTTAAATGTCATGGGTGAGCCAATTCAATTACTTCATTCTGTTTTGCCTTACTTCTCTAGAAAACCTTCCTCTGCATTTATAACTATACTTGGGTTCAGGGGACCTCTAATCAGAAATTCTTTGCAGCTATACTAACAGAAGAAGCTGCAAAGTTAACTCTGGGATAGAGACTAGAAATTCTGACTCCTCATTAGGTCAGAGCTATTGTGGAGACCAAGGTTTACTTGTTGTTAAAAGGGGAACAGCTTACCAGGTATCAGGAACTGCTGTTAGGCACCCCGAGGGTATTACAAAAACCTGCCCTGTTGTTAACCCTATTTCTTTTATGACTACAGGCCCAGAAGTCAGCTACTCTTGTTAACCAGTGATCTCCCAGCCCTATGCAAGCAAGCACAACATCAGCAACCTGCCCCTGCAAAGTCCTGAGGAAGTGTGGTTCACTGATGGAACTAAGTTTGCCTACAAAGCACAGGCAGGAAATTTCACAACTCCTAGAGACAGTCCATCTTCTCAAGCAGGTCACAGTCATGTGCCATAAAGAGACATGCCTAAAGCCTTCTTGGGAATTCAAGTCTGACAGGGAAAGAAGAAAGAAAACCCAACACCCTCTCAAAGTCCCACCCCTATTCCCCCATTCCTGAGGAGCCATTCTGGTCCTTTCTCAAGAGACATAGTGACAAGAAGTAAAAATACTATTTGTGAAGTGGTCCTCAATCTTCTGAAAGGTAGAGAGAGCCAACCAGACCCTAAAGCAAGGTCTGGCAAAACTAACTTTGCCAAGAGATGAGTGAGTCTTGGCTCCAATAGCTTCCAACTGTGCTCATAAGGGTTTGCAACATCACCCAAACTGGGCTGTTTGAACCCATTTGAGATGTTACATGGGAGGCCACTTCTATCCTCACTACTTCTATCCTCTGATACAATAGGAGACCCAGAGGCCACATAGCTCATATAAGATCTTATTAATCTGGGTCCAGTTCAACAGGTTATCCAAAGGTTTAGAAACAGTCCTACTACCTCCTGGCATGAGAGGACCACCTAGTGTCTGCCCTGAGGACCAAGCACTTGCAAGACTTGGGGAGGAGGACATCCGCTGACCAATTAAAGCCAAACTTCTCAGTAATCCTTGCCACATCCACTGCAGTAAAGATGGTAGAGACAGATAACTACTCATTTTTCTAGAATAAAGCCAGTCCCATCTATACTGTGTGAAGAACAAGATCACCTAAAAGGAGAAGGTACTCCTGTGTGCCTCAGGAACACTTGGGACTTCTCTTCAAAAAACAGATCTTACTGTCAATACAGGAAGCATAGAAATCTGACCTGCTCCTCATCTATTGGCTAACAGTGAAGTTCACTAATCATTAACTCTTTCCTTGTTTTCTTTCTGTGGGTGTATTTTGTGCAGGGTCTCATGCAGCTCGGACTCCTAGTGATCTTCCTATTTTCAAGCCTCCCCCCAGTGCTGAGATTACAGGTGTGTGCTACCATGCCTAGACTTGGTCTGCTCAGCATGCCCTGGGACAGGGCCGGCACAGCATGTGGTACCAAGGATCAAATCCCAATCCTTGTGCTTGTCAAAGCAGGTGCTTAGTCTGCTGAGCTATCTCACCAGCCCCCTTATTGTTTTCTGACAAGCTTTTATTTCTTCAGCCCAGCCAATGAGCCACAGCACCTCAAGGCAAATGGAAGAGTACATAATCCCCAGTTACTAGCATCTGCAGCCCCTTCCAGCTTGAAGAAGCTGTAGAATATAGAAACTTCTGTTCCCTCAGCACCCCATGATTTATGGGGATTTGTGCCTCTCAAGGGGAAATGAAACAGAAGATCCAGACCTTGCAAAATTGATTGGGAAAGCAGGTGACCTGTTCACCACTAACCCGGGACACATGTAGAACAGCTACCAAAGCCCTGGCCCCGGACTCAGGAGAACTCAAGCAGGTTTTCAATAATACGGTCTAGACCTGATGTCAGCCTAAGGCACGAGATTCCAGCACGGCTTCTTAGCACCAGTGCGTAGACCTTCTCATGAATTTCTTTGAGATATGGACAATATAAAGGGACACCAAAAGGAGTTCGCTATCATGGCTTTCTTCACCACAGCTCTCTCCACTTCCCCTAGGGTGTGTTTTTATCTTGTTTTTTCCTCTTTCATTCTGCCCAATTTCACTCTGCAGAGGCATTTTTCCTTTTATCTTCACTTTTTTTTCAAATAAATTCTGCCACTGCTTTTCAAAAATAAATAAATAATAACCATAAATCTCTACTTTTTTCCCCTCCAAGGCCTATCACTGACTTTCGTTGAAGCCACTGCCTACAGGACCCAAGGCCCTCTCTACTTTAATGTCATCCAAAGCCATCAACATCCCTCGTTCCTGAGCAGGAAACTCCTCCTGCTGCAAGGCACCAGAGGCCTACTCTACTCCTAAAGTCACCTTTCTGCTAGGCAGAGGTACAAGGAAGAGGCACAGAAACAATCTCTTAAAAAACAAATAGCAAATGGACACAGCGGTATATAGCTATAATCCCACCTGGTAATGAAATAACCAAATAACATTAAGAGATAAGTTCTAGTTACAAGTATTTCTCATTTTATTAAAGTTATTAATTCATACATCTGGAATGTCACAAAAAGGACAAAAAAAAAAAAAATCCCACCTGGGATTATAGAGGCTGGAGCAGGAGGATCAGAAGTTTGAGAATGTAGTCCAGCACTCCTTGGGTTCAATCCCTAGCTGCACAACAAAACAATCTAAACACCAAGGCAGAGTAGAGGTGGTTCCAGCTACTTAAAAGGCTGAGGGAGGAGAGTGGCTTAAACCTGTTAGTTCAAGACCAACCTGGGCAAAAAAACCAAGACCTTATTCCAAAACAACACACCACATGACACATGAAACAGTAAACGCTCACTAGACACTGCAGGTGGTTTTAAGAACCTAAACTTCTGTCAGAACATAGTGTAAATGCAACATGTTCTGAATGCTAGATAACCTTATAGGGTAAACTTTCAGGATTCTAACACCTATGTTAATAACTACTATAGCTATGGAGTACTATAAAACAGTTGCTCAACAACGGTGATATTGGGCTGGGGAGATGGCTTGGTGGAATAAGGGCTTGCTTGGCATAATGCCAGGTCCTGAGTTCAATCCCAGGGACCACAAAATCAAATCAAGACAACAAAAAATAAAAATAATATTTAAAAAAGAAAGTGATACTACAAGTAATTTCAAGTGGTACATGTAAACCTGTCAAATCTAGTAACTACACAAAGATTTAAGTGAAATTATAAGACAATAGAGCCGGGCGTGGTGGCGCAGGCCTATAATCCCAGCACTCAGGAGGCTGAGGCAGCGGGATTGTTGTGAGTTCGAGACCAGCCTGAGCCACAAAGTGAGCTTAAGGCCAGCCTGAACTGCATAGTGAGACCCTGTCTCAAAAAGAAAAAAAAAAAAAAAAATTATAAGACAATAAATATAGGTAGCCTTAACCAATTCTCATTAACCCATAAATGAATTTTACAACCCAGTTAGAGAAAATTCACTCAAGAAGAAAAAAATTAGGTTAGCCACAAGATGAGGCCATTAGTACAATAGGGAGTATTTGATCTCACCTCCAAGTTAAAGCAGAGAAGTTTTGCAAGCAGCTAACTATCCCTATGGGCACTGCCTGTCCCCTCCTGACGCAAGACAGGCTCACCCCAGGCCACATAAAGCAAACAGATTTTACACTCCCAGCTCAGGTATGTTTTCAAAAGGAAAAACAGTTTTAGAACTGGACCTCATACTTGAGCATATTTTTAGATATTTCCTTAAGAATGTACCTTCAAATGGTACATGAGCCATGCTGCAAATAATTCTCTCTCAGGGCCAGGGAGATAGCTCAGTAGAATAAGCATTTGCCTGGCAAGTGCAAGGTCCTGAGTTCAATCCCCGGTACCAAAAAAAAAATTATCTCTCTATGCAAGTCTATGACTTCCAGTTCTGACTATCAGAAAACCTACTCTCCATTTCAAAACGCACAAAACTAATAACATGCAATATAAGATATCTTTTGTAAAGCACTTCTGGTGTTTGGTTTTCCTGGGTTTTGGTCCCTCACCCAGCCCCAGTACTAGGAACTGAACCCAGGGATTGGAGCACACAGCCCTTTCTGAAATCTTATTTTGAGTCAAGGTTTCAGTAAGTTGCCCAGGCTGTTCTCAAATTTTTGATCCTGCTGCCTTGGCCTTCTGAGTAGCTGGTATTACAGACATGCATCAACATCCAAGTAAACAGAAATTCTTTAACAAGTTGTTACTTATTATGTAAAACTTTCAAATAAAAGATGTTTGTCCCAAGTAATTAAATAGCCCAGTTTTCCTCCTACTAAAAATATCTGTTATCACCAAGTTCTGATAAGCAGCTACTACCAACTGGTTTTCTAAAACCCTGTTTTTGCAATAAGTGTCCTAATTCTGTGGTTGGCCTTGAAGTCTAAAAACCTAACCAAATTCAACACTGCAACAATGGGCTGGGCTTGGTGGCATACCTGTAATCCTGGCACCCAGGACAGAGAACCCCAAATTTCAGGCCTGCCTGGCCCCCACAGTGAGACCCAGTCTCAAAAAAACCAGAAGCAAATCAAAACAAAAACAAATGGCCACTCTGAAACCATTCTCACTCACACGTACCTGATACAGATCAAGGTCTTCCTTACTAAAGTGCATAAAAACCCTACCAAGCACAGTCACAGTGAAAGGGAAGAAAAGAATTAAAATGTGCTATGTGTATACAGCAGTTCCCTACAATGCATGTAATCGTTATAAACTGTAAACATATACTAATAAAAAATTTTAAATTTTTTGGGGGGGTTTGTTTTTGTTGTTTTTTTTGTCTTTTTGAGACAGGGTCTCACTATGCAGTTCAGGTTGGCCTTAAGCTCACTTTGTAGCTCAGGCTGGTCTCCAACTCACAACAATCCTCCTGCCTCAGCCTCCAGAGTGCTGGGATTACAGGCCTGAGCCACCACACCCAGCTCTTAAATTTGTTTTCTAAACCACAGTACATGGGCATGGTGGCACATATTTCAGGAGACTGAGGCAAAAGGATCATGAGTTCTAGGCCAGCATGGACTACAAGGGAGTTTAAGGCCAGTCTAGAATATACAGTAAGACCTTGTCTCAAAACAGCAAAAACAAAGACAAAAAACCACAAGTTCCTGTCCAAAACACCCATGCGCTTAAGTCTTCCTGTTGTCAAAAAAACTGGTCCCCCTAAAGTCCTTGTCTTTTCCTTACTTAAAAGGTTTAGTAACTGCACACTAGTTATTCAAGAATGAAAATTTTACAGAGGTGACAGGACATCACACTCTTTTTTTTTGTGGTACTGGGGATTGAACTCAAGACCTTCTGCTTGCCAGGCAAGCGCTTATTCTACTGAGCCCCAGCCCTCCTTTTCTAAACTATTCTACAATTATCCACTATGTTCTCTCAGCTCTGACTTCGGAAAAAAATGGAATTGTACCATCTGTCTGACTTTATTTACCTTTGTAATTTCTAGGTGGGATTCAAAGCTGAAATGAATAATGCAATTTGGGTAAAACAGGAAATGTTAAGCCCTTTTTATGTATGGTGATATGAAAGCAGTCATGGTGGGTGGGGTGAAAGGACTGTTCCAAGTTACTGAAAAGTCTGCATCTTCTTCAAAAGAAAAGCAAGGAAAGGTGAAAAGAGCTAACCTACTTGTAACTCTGAGCCCTGAAACACACATAGCAGTTTTGAAAGCATTATTTCTATACAAGTCACACACTAATTACTAAGAAACAAAATTTCCTTCACCATAAACAAATATTTGGTCCAGGTGTTGAACAGTAAAATGGCACTTTAGTCTAGAAATCTGCAAAAAGTTTCAACGTGGGTTGCGGCGTTTCCTTTAAACAATAAAAAAAAAAAAAAAAAAAATGCATCTCATCCTCAAATTAGGTTGACGTGAACCCCAAGGGAAGCTGTTCCTACTCCATACTTGCTATATCTTATGTCTCTTTGATATTTCTGCATACCCTTACTAATTAACTGAACCTCATCAAGAAAATACAAATGGTGGTTCCAACACTCCGGAGACACCCACAGCCTCACAGTGAAAACACTGACACACGAAAGGAGGGCGTGAGCTGGGAGAAGGGAGGTACGTGGCACAAAAGGCTGCAGGTCGGAGCAGTGGTGCCCAGCCGTGCACACTTACTGGTTTGCTAGGGTACACGTTAGACAGATGCGTTTTTAGTTTCCCCACGGTCCAGTTCAAGAAGCAGCTAATAGTCTGGTCACTGTATTTCTGGTTCGGCGCTTTGATGATGAGGGTCACAGGAACCTCCATCCCACTTTGGTCCATGGCGCCCCCGAAGCTAGAGTCCAGAGAAGCAGCGGATCCGCCCTAAGGAGCCGAGGTGTCCCCGCCGCGTGGGGACGGAAGTGAGCTCTTAATACTCAGTGTCCAGGTCAGTCACGAGTGCATCGGGCGACACGAAGGCCATCGCCAGGACCAAGGGTGGCCAGAGGCGGCGGCGGCAGGGTCCGGGAGCCGGGCCGAGGGCGCAGTTGTCCCCGCCAGGTCTGGACTCCGCCTGGCTCCGGACTGCACAGGGCGCCGGGCGAGCGCGGGACAGGAGCGTACAGCTGCCACGCAATAAGGCCCGACGCGACGCCCCGCCCGCCGCCCGCCGCCCGCCGCCCGCCGCAACTCCGGTCCAGGAGGCCCGCGCGCCGCCACTGTGCCGGCCGGGCCGGGAGGGCGTCCTCAGCCGCGGCCGCGCCCTTCTCGTGCCCGCTCTCGCGAGGCGGAGCGGGGCGGCGCAAGGAGCCGGAGAGGGGCGCGGCCCGGCTCCCCCGAACCCCACGGCCGCGGCCGCGGCCGCGGCGACTGCTGCAGGTGGCAGGAGAATAGGGACACAGCCTACGGCGCCCGGCGCGCCGACCTGCAACCGCGGTAGAGTGGGCTCCGGAGGGTCCCCCCAACCGGAAGCCCCTGGCAGAAGTGCGTCACGCGCGGGGCTCTGCGCTGCGGGCCCGACTCGCCAGACCGACTGCGTGCCTTGAGGGCCGGGAGTCCCCCGTGCGCTGGGGCCGCTCGCTGTGGGCTGGACGTGCGTCTCCGTCCGCGTTACCGCCCAGCGGCCTGGGGCTGAGCGGAGACTTTCCGGCGCGTAGGCGGCCTGCGAACGGGGCGCGGGCAAGGCGTGGCCTACGCCCTAGTCAAGGGGACAGCAGCCTGTGTGTTCCCCGCTAGGGACACTGGTCCTGCTGGGTCGAGCAGACCTACGGCAAGCGTCCAGGCCCCGCACGGACGTCCTTAATAATCGTTGGCGGGAGGTATGCGGGCCTGCGGGGGGTGTGGGGGACCTGGTCCAAGTACAACTATAAACGTGATTTCAAATTCAGCGCAGGTACTCTGGGAAGGGCTACAAGGTGCTAAATGATCCAGGAGAAAGGCATTCTTTAAATCTTCGCTTTCGCCGTCCTTACCCTTTTTCCATAACCTTAAAACTTCATAGAAATTCTAGCCTTGACAGGCGTGCCTTTCTAATCCCAGCTCTTAGGAAGCTGAAGCAGGATTCCTGAATTCCAGGCCTGCATTCCAGGCCGGCGTGAACTACATAGTTTAAGGCTGGCCTCTGAAATTTATGGCAAGACCCTGTCTCAAAAAAATAAATAAATAAATAATAATTTTAAAGCACCTAAAAATAATAATAAAAATAAAATAAAGTACCTATGCCCTCACCCTGTGTGATTCCTTTCTTGAAACCCTCTTGGGGCAGGGTATCCAGATCTAAATAAACCCGTCTTTCTACATTCCTTTTGTATTGGTGAATTATTTATGTTGAACAGTAAAAAAAAAAAAAAAAAAGTAATATAAAACTACATATGGTGCAGAATTTCAAGACAAGAATAGAAAATTAACAAAGGTTGTTATGTATTGTTATCGTGAAATCTTTTGCTCAGATTACCAGATATAGGTATGTAAGGTTGATCAAATAAACATTAACTCTTTCAATAAACCTTAATTTTTTTCTTGTTCTTTTTGCTTTTTATTTAATTTATTTTAAAGAAAGTAATAGAGCCAGAGAGATAGCTCAGCAGACTAAGCACCAGCTTAGGCAAGCACAGAGACCAGGGTTCAATCCCCAGCACCGCATGCAGCACCGACCCTGCCCCCGACCTCTAAGCTGGCCATCGAGACTGGATGTGGTGGCACACACCTGTAATACCAGCCCTGGGGAGACTGAAAACAGGAGGATCACTATGAGTCCAAGCTGCACAGTGGGACCCTGTACCAATATTTAATAATAATAAAAAAGAAGATGAGAGGTATTCATCCATGGTTTTTGTGTCACACATTGCTGTCTTTGATGTAGTTGCTCAGATTACAGATATAGAGTTAGTCAAAGTGAAAATTTTATTTTTTAATATTTATTTGTTTCAGGGTCTCACTAGGCAGCTCAGAATTATAGTGGTCCTCCTGTGTCAGCCTTCCAAGCACTGGGATTAGAGGCCTGCACCACCATGCCATTTCGGTGGCCAGCACAGAATGGGCCATCTGGCATGGCATGCGGTACCGGGACCGAATTGCACTTGCCAGACAGACACTTAGACCTCTGAGCTATCTCCCGAGCCACCAAAGTGAAAATTGCAAACATTAACTGCTACTTTGAAAAATGGTGAATTCTTTAGCAGCTTGCATCACCAGCCTTCTGTAAGGCATTTTACACAAACAGGGTTGACAGCTTCGTTTTTCTGTGGTATAGCTGGGACACAGGAATGTGAAGCTGACTCACCACCGAATGCTGGCTCATTCTCCATGCTTTGCATGAGTGTAGGAGTCAGTACAGTAAGATCCATAAGATGTGCAGTTTCACACTTGTACCAGGCTTGCAATTACAGGAGCACACACGCTGATAACTAATGTAGGGGCCTTGGGGAGCTGGTCTCTTTCCCTTTGGGCTTTAGAAGCACGTCAGGCTACCCCTGGATTGATGACCAAGTGACAGTCTCCCACTCAGTGGCTAGTGCAGTGGGATTCCCTATGTCCTCCGAACCCCACTCCACCTTACTTTAATGGCAGGACACCTCATGGAGCTCAGCTTTGCCCTTTGAAGTGTTCTGAAGTAAGGGTGATGTCCCCTTTGTTTCCAGTCATAGAAGAGCCCCAGTTCACCAAAACTGGTTTTCTGCAAAAGGAATGACTACTTAGTCATCCTAGGAGAATCTTAACATAATTCTAGCTTTTTAAAAAGTAATTTTTAAGAATAGGATGCTTGGGGAAGGGTCTTGCTCTGTATTTCAGGCTGGCCATGAAGCCACTGTGGAGTCCAGGATGGCCTTGAACTCACACGAGTCCTCTTGCCTCAGCCTCCCAAATGCTGGATTCCAGGAATGCCCTACCAGGCCTGGCTAGGGACTGGCATTCTTGATCTCTGGTTTTTAATAGCAGATTTTTTTTTTTTTTTCTAGCAAGGCCTTATTTTGTGGGATTCAAGGCAGCAGTCACTTGCCCTAGGTCCAGCCAAAGCAATGAAATCTAAAGTTGCTCCTGGGGTTCCCAGGAAAGGTCTCAGAATTCATCCTTGCCCTGCACCAACCTCCTGTCTGGAAGGATCCTGGGCTGGGCTAGGGCAACCGTAATTCACTCCGGAAGCAAAGAACGGGAGAACACCTACGTGCCAAAGCGGACAGAGCAGTGAAGATGTTGAGTCTCTGATGGCATTACTGTGCCACCATGGCATCTGTGGTCGCCTCTCCTGGGACTTGGTTTACATCAGATTCCTGTTGAAGCCAGTAAGGCTCCACAATTACCACCCGGCCCTACAGTTTCTGTCATTTTAACACCTGTGACTTGGACTTCCAGAAATCCTTCAGAGGTGACATGGGCATCTCACTTAGCACTGTAAGGTGCATTGTTAGAGGAAATGTATGTGAAGGCAGAAAAAAACAAAGAGCACCAAAGGTTCACCAGTGTGAACAGAATAGGAAAATGATGACAAACTTGCAAGAAATTTAAACATATGGGTGTATAGTATCAGACAGTAATGGTTTTAACTTTCAAGTCACTTAAGTACACACCTAAAGTATTTTTTGTGGTGCTGGCCATGAACCTATAGGGCCTTCATACTGAACTGCATTGCCAACCTTTTTTTTTTTTTTTAAGCTTTCATTTTGAGATAGGATTTCACTAAATTTCCCAGGTTGAGCTCAAGCTTGAGATCCTCCTGCCTTGGTCTCCCAGAGTGCTGGGATTACAGATATGTTCCACCATGCCCAATTCCTAAAAATATTTTTGATGCTGTTGAATTAAACTACAGTTAGGCCAGTATATAAATATCCCATGTTTGTTAAAAATATGCATTGTCGGAAAATGTATGACAGGGTGGTCCTTAATACTGATGGTATTTGACTTGAACTTTGGAGTAAAAATAATCACCCTAAGGAGATAAAAAGAGATCTACAGTTGACACGGGGCTGCCATGAGCACCAATGTATCTATTTAAACCTCTGTACTTGCTGCTAACAATGTGAAGGGTTAGAAAAAGGATTGGAGAGGTGAAAGAGCAATTCCACATTGCAGTTACCATCTGTTACTAAAGATCACCCCTCATGAGAATTCTTAACAAGTACAATGATAATAGTAGTAGAAGATTTGGGATTGTTAATAAATTTTGTCTCAGTTACTCTTCTCTCATTGCTGGGACAAATACCTGACACCCAGAGTGAAGAAAGGAAAGGTTTATTTAGCTCACAGTTACTGGAGGTTTCAGTCCATACTCAGCTGGTTCTAAGGCAGACTGGCACATGGCAGAGGGCAGCAGTTTGTGGCAATCAAATAGCAAGAGCAAATGGGAGTAGAGGCGACAATGGTTACAGAGAGTAAGTCTCTCTCCTTAGGTTGCATTCAAGCCATCTGCCCCAGGCTGAGTGTACCACTCATACCCATAATCCCAGCAGTACTCACATCCATAATCCCAGCAGATCACGAGTTAATCACAAACTCTAGAAGTCCGCCCCATGACTTCATGAGGCTTTGGGGGAACAACTAGACACAAACCATAACAAATATTAACTTGAACAATATCAATTACTCAGTACAGTGATCCCTAACTAGTTTAGGAATTCAGGGTGATTTTGGTCCATAGGACAGACAGTAGAAAAAAACTTTACAATTGTAAGTAATAAAAAGTGATTTCCGTTACTTGGAATGTCAACTTCTGATTCTATGAGTCAACCAGATAGGGAAGACAGCCAGAAGAACTTACATGGGTGTATTCTGTGAGATCCCCATTTCTTTAAAAATTCAAAGAAAATCAAGTGCCTGTCACTGAGCTTTTCTAGTGACATTTGGGGTGCCTTCCCGGAAGCTAATATGCTTTTACTATGTTGGTTGGTCTTCTGAGCTGTTGCTCTTGCTTGGCTGTTTGACTGACTGCTCTCTCAGGAGAGACTTTCAGTCGAGTGATGACGTTGCAGTTGCAAATTTCAAAGGTGCCGTAGGCCATCTGGCACCCATCTCTGCTCTCTCCACACTTGCCATTTTCAGTCATGTTGTGCCGCAAAGCATCCAATCAAATCTCAATCAAGGGTCTTATTTATAAAAATGAAAACCCAAGTAGGAGCCTGTGAAAATCAGTTCATCTCAACACTGTACTTTAAAGATCTTAATTGGCCCCAGATGTTGAATTATAAGCTGTGTATCTTGTAGACAATGAAAGGAATAGCTGGGTGCAGTGGAAAGTGTTTTTAGTTCCAGCTGCTTAAGAGGCTGAGACAGCAGGGTCATTCAAGGCCAGGAGTTCGAGACCAGCAAGACCCTGTCTTAAAGGCAAGAAAGCCACACATACTCTAAATACCAAAGATAGGATTTCGGTAATGTGCCACCTTGTGGATTCTCAGGACAGCCCTGAGAGGCACTGAAGTGCACACAGTGGGTATCCTGCCAAGTGACACAGCTGTTAAGTTCCAGATAGAGCCCTGACTCACGAGAATCCACATTCTTTGCACCACACTGAGCTTTCTAAGCTCCTCATGGATGACCAGACAAGCACAAAAGGGAAAGCCTTTCAGGAACTTCTTAGCAGTCACCTAGATCTGTCTTCCAGATGTCATCAGAGCCACTGCTCTGGTCTCTGTAGGGCAGATGCAACCCTCTCATGCATCCTTCCCTGGCAACTCTGTGAGGAGCTCTTCTGAATGGCTCCTGGCACCCGCCTGCTCGTGTGGCTTCACTGTGACATAATGTGAACACCACGTATTCATGGCAGCTAGGATGGCTGGTGGGACAGTTGGAGCACATACCCTTGGCAGTGCTCCTGAGCATCTGTAAAGAATATTACAACCTCCTGTCTCAGCTCAAGTCACAGCCGAAGGTCAGAAGGTTTCTGTGATGACCATAAAAGAACCTTCCTCGGCCTGCACACATAAAGATGGTGTGAATGAAAATCAAGCACATTATGTTTCTGTTTCCCATTATCTATTATACATTTTGATCCTTCTGTATCCTTTCCATTTCTCAAACCAGAGAAACAATCTGATTTTTGAACATGTGTGTCCAATTTATTTCACTTGAGTACAGTCTCAGTGCATCCATTTATCTAAGATTGTCTGAAGTTTATCCTTCTTCATGGCAGAACAGTACTCCACTGTATTAAAAAAATACTTCTTAGTCCATTCTTTGGGCATTTGGGCTGTTTCTAAGATTTAGCTATTACAAATTCTCCTGCTGTAAACATAGGTATACACATATCACTGTGGTATGATGCTTTTAATTATTTTGAGAAGAAAGGACCAAAATATATAATGAACCAAAATGTATGTTAAATATTGTGAAATAGGAAGAAAATGTTCAAATAGGAAGAGGAACAAGGGAGGGGTTGGAGGAAAGAACAGATAGGAAAAAGAATAAAAGGGGAAAATGGAAACAGCTTTTGTGAATAAGGAGGAGAAGGACTGAAGGGAGGGGAGGGAATGAGTAAAAAAGAAGAATCAAGATATATCATGTAGGGGCTGGGGTAATGGCTCAGTGGAATAAGCGCTTCCCTGGCAAGCACAAGGGCCTGAGTTCAATCCCTGGTTCCACAAAAAAAAAAAAAAAAAAATACAAATTCCCTATGATTAATGTGATCATTGTCTATATCAAATACATACCAAGAAAATTAATTTAAATAGAAAAATAAGAAGAACCAGAACTCATCAAGTATATGATTTCATTGTATGTATGTGTCTTTTTTCATTGCTGAAATAAAACACCCCATGCCCAGAGTTCTAAGAGGAAAGGTTTATTTGCCTCCCAGTTGGTAGAGCATTCAGTTCCTGGTCGGCGGGCTTCAAGGCAGGCGGCGGAGCGCAGGGGCATCACGCGGGGGAGGTAGCTCCAGGCAGGCTGGAGCCATGAGCACAGCAGCCCTTCGGTCCCTCATCTTCCATCCAGGGACCTGTTCTTAGGGCAGGTAGCACCCACACCCAGGGCGGGCACCCTTATCCCTATTATCATGCCCTGAATCAGTCCCAACATCGTGCACTCTAGACTCAGCCCCCTCCAAAATGAAGGTGTGTCTTTGGGTGGGGAGGCACCCAGGTACAAGTTATAACAGCATGTACATCGTTCTGTTTTGTTTTGTTTGTAGTACTTGGAGTTAAACACAATGTCTTCCCACTGAGATATATGCCCAGACTTCCTTCCTTCCTTCCTTCCTTCCTTCCTTCCTTCCTTCCTTCCATCCATCCTTCCTTCTTTCCTTCCTTCCTTTATTCCTTTCTTTCTTTGTTCCTTCCTTCCTTCCTTTCTTTATGAGACAGAGTTTACTGAGTTGCTGAGTTGTACAGGCCAGACTTGACTCTGCAGTCCTCCTGCCTTAGCCTCCCAGAATGTGTACTACCTCACCCATCACGCGCGTGCGTGTGTGTGTGTGTGTGTGTCTGTGTGTGCCCACGCATGTGCGCATGCATCCGTCTGTCTGTCTGTCTGTCTCTTGAGATGAGCTCTTCTACGTCACTCCAGCTGGCTTCAAGCTCCAGCACTCAAGCGATCCTCCCCCCTGACCTCCACATTCCTATCACACCATCCTGCCCAGCTTCAAATTTTTTAAAAGCAGCTGAATGACAGTGATAGCTCAACTCACAGGCTTATGAAATGTTCCATGTGAAAGTTAGGGCTCTAACTAGGAAAGCTTGAGAATCTCGAAAATCCAAATGGGTCACCTGATTGGGCCCAGATAAGATTGAGTCTTAAAAGCCAAAGTCACTATACTCTTCCCTGTGGAAAGCAGCCTGCCCTCTGGATACCGGCCTTTCTTCCCTTGAAAGCTCAGTAATGAAGTCACCTGGAGCAATTTCTTTAAGAGGGGTGTTGCTTCTCCCCCAAACCCATCCTAACCACCCCTGCTGCCACTGTAAGTGGGATTAACTCTCCGTGTCTCGGGTACATACTGCGACCTGGGGAAAACCACCCGACACACCAGGAGGATCACAAGAGTCTTAAAACATGTCTCTGCAGACACCTGGGCAAAGTGTATGAAAGTCTGTTTTCTGAGTAGCACACACAGGGCTGGACCGTGGCACTCAATCGGGCTGGGAGTCCAGCTTTCGTGTGCTTGCTCAGGCCTGCAGAAGGCTATCACAGTTTATTCACTCATTGACTGAAACCTAGACTCAAAGGTGGCCCGCGCGTAGCGCCGTTTTCCTGGTGGGACATTGAGAAAGGACTCTAAGAGCCTAGAGAAGAGGACTTTGGGACCACATCTGTGGTACAGGTTCTCAACATAGAAACCAGACCAGAATCCAAAGTCAAAATTTAAACATGAGCCTTTTATCACCAGGCCCGGTACCGCTTGACCATGCTCACGTAGGAGAGGACAAAGGGCCAGAAGCCTTAGAAGTACAGGAGTTTTAAAGGTGGAAACCTCAACCTGTTTGGTAAATTTGTCATTAACATAAAACAGTACCTTCAGGGACAGCGTGACCACTGCTCAGCATGCAGTTTTTCTGGGAGTCTTGTTTCCTGGGAACTCCCAGTCTACTGACGATTTATCAACGGTGCACCAAGCCTTCTTGCAGTCTTACAAGGAAGCAGGGTCACAGAAAGTCGAGCAGAGTCATTGTTTTACTTTTAGTTGTACATTAATTCATCACAATCACCTGTCACCTGCATCACCATGAGCCCTGCCAGTGTGCCCCAGAACACACAGGCCGGGGCCCCTTCCCGGAGGCACGGAGGAAGAGGTCACGGAGTGGAGCGCAGCCCTTTGCGAAGCTCCAGAGCTGCTGCTCTGTGCAGGTTGCTGTGGCTGCGACAGCAGCAAGCACTGAGGAGAGGAAGGTCTGCAGGCCAGGCTGCGCACCGGAGACTGTTGTTTACAGAGACATGTAGATTCTAATTTACATTTATACCAATCACTATTACAGAGAATATGAAGAACAGCAAGATATACTTGCCATCCAGGAGTTTGCAACCAAACAGGAAAAGATGAAGCAAGCACTCTATAAAAACAAAACAGAAAGGGCAATGCCCAGGCCCTGCACAGCTGCCTGTGAAGGTCTCCCCCAGAGGGGGAGGGAGAGGGAGAGGGGAAGGGCTGTGATCTGAAGGGTCAGGTGGGCTGGGGCCACGTGCAAAATGCAAACAGGAACTTGATGGGGCTCTTCCCTCCATCTTTACCTCACTTACACCAAGGAATGTTTGTTTTGCTTGGCTGTTTTTGTTTTTGTTTTTTTGGTTTTTTTGGAGACAGTCTTGCTACCAGGTTCAGGCTAGACCTGATCTCACTGAAAAGTCCAGGTTGGCCTTGAACTAATGGTGATCCTCTTGCCTCAGCCTCCTGAGGAGTACTGGGGTTACAGGCGCACACCACCATAGCTGGTGGGCATGTTTTTTTTTTGTTTGTTTGTTTGTTTTTTCTTGTTAGAATTCTTTTTAAATTCAGAAAACACACACATACACAAAAATCAAATAAAACCAGTTTTCCAACCACACATAGGAGGGGTTATGGGTAGGGGGAGGTATCTGTCCATCCAGCCCCAGCCCTCAGCCCATGTGGTTTTGGCAGCAATAAAGGATATGGGGTAATGGTCCCCAAAATAAAAATTGTGTATGTGTGTGTTTGGGAAGGAGGGGGTGCAACAGCAGTTGGGAATGGTGGGAGGGGGAGGGACAGACGAGGTCAGTACTGGGCACGCCGCAGGTGGGAGGCCATTTAATAGCACTTCTTGTTGATCACACCACCGTGGACACCTTCTTTGCCCATCAGCAGGACTAGCGTCTTGGCAGTCATGGTGACAGTGATGTTGAAAGTAGGGGCTCACCAGTGCTCTTGGTACGAAGATCCATGGTAAATTCCCCATCCTGATGCAGAGAGTCCCGGATCACAGAACATTTCTGACCCCCAAGTGTCAGCCCATTCACAACAAAACTTGACCGATCTTTGCCAACCAGGACACCGACTTCGGCTGGCGTGATGTTGACGAAGGTTTTCCCGGGGACGGCGGCCCAGACCAAGGGCGAGTCCTTGCAGCCCACGGTGGCCGCGTCCTGACAGGTCCCGTCCACCAGGAGGTGGGCAATGTAGGCGTTGGTGCTGGGGCCACGGGCGGGCGGGGATAGGCGGAGAGCTCGGGGACCCCGGCTGTGCTAGCAGTGCCAGGCTTGTGTCTTTAACATTCCATTCTGCCTTTCTTCAGGCCCAGCTGAGACTTCTTCTGGGCAGCCGGTAGGGAGACCCAGCTCTGCTGCAGGAAGTGGGGTGGACCGCACCGCTGGGCACACTGTCCACATCATCTGTACTCACCCCTGCTTTCCTACCGCACCGGCAGGTTTGTTTGGTACCAGGGAACGAACACAGAGCCTTCACACTGAGCTTCATCTTCAGCCGTTTTCCTTTCCTCCTTTCAGAGACAAGGCCTTCAGAAGTCATTAAATTTCTAAGTTCAGACTTGCAATCCTTCTGCCTCGGTCACCAAGAGGAGTGGGATTACAGCCATGAGCCTCCACACCAGCCTCCTACCGTGCCTCTGCTGAGGACGATGGAACTTCTCATCACACGCTACCATCCTGTCCGATTTCACTTCTAGCGTCTACAGCCATTTCTTCATGATGCTTGTGGCTTTCTAATGAAGTGTGTTAAAATTCTAAGGTCATGCATAGGATCAGCAGAATAATTGATTGCAGTAGTTGGACCAACAAGGGTAAGAAAAGAGAGTGACAGTTAGGTACTTCGAATACTATGTATCAGAAACCTACTTCATTCATTCATTCATTCATTCATTCATTCATTCATTTCTAGCATTCAATAATACTAAATGTACATGGTGGTGCATGCCTATAATCCCAGCACTCTGGAAAGCTGACACAGAAACATTGCAGGTTTGAGCCTGACATCTGCAATTTAGTGACTGAGAGAAACTTTATCTCAGAATAGGAAAGAGAAAAAGGGGGGGGGGCAGAAGAAGAGGAGGAGGAGGAAAAAAAGAAAGAAAGAAGAAAGGATGGAAGGATGGAAGGAAAAAACAGAAAGGCCTGTGGATGGAGCTCAGTGCAGAAATCCTGGCTTCAATCCCTAGTACCACCTAAAAAAAAAACAGAATCCAAACATAGAATTTTCATACTCTCTATTTCATCTTGAAAACAGTTCCCAAAACTATGCCTAACGATTTTCAAACGTTTCTATAAACTACTCAAAAGGCCAAAAAGTCCCAGAGAAAATTCTACATTTTCCCTCTTCTCAGCCGCTTCCTCTGCCTGTCCGTCCTCCTCACATGGTCCTGTGTAGCCTTGAAGTCTTGGCCAAAGCAAGCCAGCTTCAACCGACACAGCCCGGCAGAGCTCTGGGCCTCAGAGCCGATCAGAGTCTTCCTCATCGCCTTCAATCTCAAGGAAGGCAGGAGCGCACCTCTCTGAAAGGATTCAGATTTCACAATCTGAAAGGAGATTGCTTCAGGATAAATTCGGAGCCCACATTCAAACCACCAGAGATGTTGCATGGGCAGGCTCCTGTTGTTTCTCGAATACCCCACAGGCCAGCTAATAAATGCTGCTGGCTGCCTGAGCTCCCAGCTTACTCTGGATCCCTTACCCATTTGGATAGCATTACTAACCGCGTGCAAACTTTTCTGCTTAATAGCAATAAGTGTCATGCCTAAATGACAACGCTGTGCTGTCTCTGCAGAGATGGGAATGAGCTAGAGACAAAGTCACTAATTTGCCTACCATCACCCAGTTAATAATTCATAGAGCTGTTGATACACAAGCCTTCTGATTTCCTGGCATTTTCCTGTTCATTCCTATTGAAGCCAGCTCTAGATGCAACTTTGTAGGGGTTTTCTATGTAACCATTTTATGTCCTTTACCTTGTAAGTGAGCACAAATAACAGGGTGTGAGCCAGGCATGGTGACATACACCTGTAAACCCAGTACTCTGGAGGCTGAGGCAGAAGGATTGCCATGAGTTTGTGGCCAACTTGGGCTGAGATGGTGATTGAGACTGGGCTTGGTGGCACACACCTGTAATCCCAGCACTTGGGAGGCTATAAACAGGAGGATCACTACAAGTCCAATCTATGCAGTGAGACCCTGTGGACCTTGTAGACCCTATCCTAAAATACAAATAATAATTATTATTATGATTTTATTATTATCATTATTATTATTATTACAGGAGAATCTGCACCCCACAGAAGTGACTCAGCCAAGAAAGACCACAGCACGGTCACAGGGACAAAGTTCCAAATCAGCGGGACACATCGCTCACCAGACATCTGTGAGGAACCCCGCGCATTCCTTGTCGACTGCAGCCTCCTGACTCCTGGCACAGCAAAGGACACAGGAACTACCACGAAGCGTCCGCCCTGCCGTCCCGGCCAACTCCACCGCCAAACTGCCGCCGCAGCTGGACTCCCCTGTAGTTACCACAGGCTTCTCGCTCCTCTTCTGGTCTGTGACATGACTGCTTTCGTTCACTGTTGTCCCAAGCTGCAGCTCACAGCCTTATCCTGTGAGAAGGGAGAGATTTAAGACACTTCTCTGATAAGCCACCTTTGCTTGTGAGGATTCCCAAGAAGCCTCTAGTGGTCAATAAGCTTGAAGAAGGGCAGGAAGGTGAAGTGTGTTTGCTTGGTTTTTTGTTTGCTGACAGTATCGAGCACAAGGCCTTCGCATTCACCTAGATCTCCTATTTATTTATTTTTATTTATTTTTGAGGCTCTCACCATACATTTCAAGCTGGACTTGAATTCACTATGTAATCCAGGTTGGCCTCAAACTCACAGCGATCCTCCTGCCTACCTTCTAAGTGCTGGGATCACAGGTTTGTGCTGCCACCATCACACCCGGCCCCAGAAAGCTCATTTTAAATTGGTCTTCAGGGTTAGTCAGGTATGGTGGCCTGCACCTGTAATCACAGCACTCAAGAGGCTGAAGCAAGAGGATCACCTCGAGTTCAACACCAACCTGGGCTGCATAATGAATGCAAGACTCCTCTGAACTACAAATGAGATCCTGACTCAAAACACACACACACACACACACACACACACACACACACACACACAAATGCATAGTACTAAAGGAAAAGAGAAGCTAAAACACACTTGCTTAATCTTTTTTAATTTACTATAGTTGTACACTTTCATTGTCCTAAGGTAACAAATAGTGTTTCTTTCTGTCTCCCAGCTTTTACTGGTAGCCTCTATGACCTTCAACAGAAGAAAAGATAAAGAAAATGTGATATCTGTACACAATGGTGCTCTTCTGCCTTAAAGAAAGACAAACTTGAGTCATTTGTAGGAAAATGGATTTACCTCGAGACCATAATATTAGGTGAAATGAATCAGATACATATGCATACATAACTATAACTGCGTAACATATGATTTTCTAAAGTTATAATGACAATATATACAAAAATTTAGAAATTCTTCTGTTACTTAAAATTTACCTTTTTTAGTTCTACTTTACTTCTGTATGGTCATGTTTATCATTTATGCAGCTTCAAAATACACCAATAAGCCAGGGCCAGCGAGATAGCTCAGCCGCTGGCCTCCTTAGGCAAGCACAGAGACCACATATCAATTCCCCACATTACACGCCACACCGCCACACCGTCCCACCCGCCCTACCAGTCCTATCCCCAGGTGTGCTGAGCCAGCCCCTGAGACCTGGTGTAGTGGCACATGCCTGTAATCCCAGCACCGGGAGGCTGAAACAGGGGGATCCTAGGCATCCAAGCTGTGTAGTGAGACTCTGAAACGAACACATTAAATAAGTAAAGAATATTTATTTATATATATGCCATACATTTTTATTGATTTCTGACATGTTAGATACATAAAGCCACAGCTTTTCATTACTAAAAATATGCTCCTAAATATATCTTAATACGTTCAGCCCATTCTTGTTGAAATATATTGGCACAAAAAGATTACCAAGTAAAAGTTTTGCAATAGTGGCCATTACATTTTTAAATCAATTGAAAATGAATTTGAGGGGCCAGGAAGATGGCTCAGTGGAATAAGCACTTCCCTGGCAACTGCAAGGGTCTGAGTTCAATCCCTGATTCTGCAAAAGAAAAGGAATTTGAAATGAAAGTAAGAATCTGTTTTAGAAGATTCTAATACAATTGTTTTTAACTTGCTTTAGTTAAGCTATTAACATGTAAGAAGTGGTCATCCCAAACTTTAAAATTTGCTGAATGTCATTCAGCTAATTTTGTTACAAGAGATAAAAAGCTAATTTATTAAAAAAAAAAAAAAACCCTGACTGGGCCCGGGAGTTCTCTTTCCACATCCTCCTCTCCATGCCAACCGGACATCATTGGCATCATTCCCTGGTGCCCTTCTCCATAGCAGAAAAAATGGCAACTAGTGGCCGTTAGGTTCCTCTTCAAGATTTATGGCTGAAATACGTAGCTGTCCTTGAAGGAGGCTGGGTGTCCCTGCTTATCAAGATAGGCCAAGAAACCAGATTTGTTTTTTTTCTGTAAGAATGAGCTCCTTTGTAATTGATATGGCTGGGTTGAGGAAGGGAAGTGAATTCTAAGCGTGTACCATGCACATGTCACACTTGCATAGGTGCAAATGCATACATACGTGCCCACAGACACTCACATGCATGCACCACACACCTGTACATTTGCATAAAGCCAGGAACGCTGTATCCCACACCAACACATACACTTTTTGACTCTCCTGCACCTTTTCTCATAAACCCACATCCTGGGCAGTGAGGAACTGAAGGAAAAGGACAAGAAATGGAACAGACACTTTGAGAACCGCACTCCAGGATTGCTTTTTGTTGCACTGTTGTTGTTCCATCTCCATGAACTGCTGCTCTCTGCCATGTGCCACTCTGCCTTGGAGCCAGCCGAGTATGGACTGAAACCCGCAGTGACAGTGAGCTGAATAAACCTTTCCTTCCTTTATTTTGGGTGTTGGGTATTTGTCCCAGCAAGGAGAGAAGAGTAAATAAAACAGAATTTGGTGCTGTAGGAATGGGGTCATTGCTGTGACTAAACCTGACCATGTGGATTGCAAGCTTTTGGGACTGGCTTATGGGAAGAGATAGGAAAGGCTCATAGATGTCGCCTATAAGCCAAGTGCTGGAAGAGCTTCGACTGTTGTTTGGAACATTCTGGTCAGAACTCAGAAGACCAGAAGGCTGATAGAAAGCCGGCCTGTAAAGACCAGGCTGGGAGGTTTCTGCTGGGAAGAAGGACCACACTAGATGTCGGACTCCAGATGATTTGTGCTATGGTTTGGCCAAAAGACTATCTGAGTTTTGCTCATGTCCAGAGACTTTGCCTAAGACTGAGTTTAAGCATGGCGGACTGATTAATCTTTCAAAAGAAATTTCAAAGCAGCCAAATATTGGGGCGGTCACATGGCTGTTATTGGGGGCTTTTAGCTATATTTATGTTGAGAATGAAGAGCAGGAGCCCAGCAAAGACCCCAGTGAGATGTAGTAATCCCAGCAGCACTAAAACTCATAATCCCAGACAAAATGTTGTGAGTTTGGCCAGAAAGGAAGCTGTGGACTGCAAAGATGGAGCTGAGAAAATCTCCATTATGGAGAAGGAACAAGAGAATGGAAAGGACGGCCTGAGGGCATCACAGGAGGAGGCAGGTCTCCACCTTTTGCAGCCTCAGAACTGCAAAGGTCAGGGACTTTGCCTTGAGAAGAAAGCTGCAGAGCCTCATGTTCCATAATGGTGGCAGCAGCCACACCACATTTCAGAATGGCGCCAGCATGGAGAATTTGTTCCTGGGAATCAGGGGTCAGAGTGTTCAGTCACCCAGGCACTCAACCCCTACAGCCAAGAGAAAGGAAAAGCTGCCTAGTGCTCCAGCTGGCAGCAAACCTTGCCATTATCCACGTGGTAATGGTTTTAGGGGCATGCAGAATGCAGGAGTTCTGAGGTTAAGAAGGCTTCCACCTTGATTTCAGAAGGCCTGGGAGGCCAGGCGGTATGGCCTCGAGAGGGCTGTGTGCCAAGGTGTGAGAGAGAAGCCTATTCAGTGGAAACCCCAGAAGTTTGGAAAAGCCAGGAACATGGATCATCTAAGGGAAACTGCAAGGAAGGAGCAAAGCAGGCCTGAGAAAGAAGCCATGGGAGCTACAACCACGAGAAGTGCCGAAAGGGCAGAGCCATGTAGGGCCTTTGGAGCTCACAACTCAGTGCAGACAGCTTCAGATGTTCTGGTCGGAACTATGGTATTTAATGTTTGCCCTGCTGGATTTTGGACTTGTGTTGGTCCCAGTGTTTTGTATTCCCTTGTTGTTTGCAACTTTTGGGTTGGTAATGTTTATCTTGTGCTTTTGAATGTTGGATATGTTTAACTTTTCTTTTGTACAGGAGCACACAACTAAGAGTTTGCCTTAGGTCTTCGAGGAGACTTGGGACTTGACTTTTCAGCCATGCTGAAACTGTTGGAACTTTGGCAACTCTTAGAGATGGACTAAAATATCTTCTGCACAAAAGGATGTGAATGAGACTTCAGGAGTCCAGGGGTGGAACGTTATGGTTTGTGTCTAGTTGTCCCCCCAAAGCCTCATGTAATCATGGGGTGTGTACTTCTAGAGTTTGTGATCCACTGGGATTATGTGTGATCCAACGCCCGGGATTATGGGTTTTAGTACTGCTGGGATTATGGGTGTGAATACCCTGGGATGGAGAGCCTGAATCTTTAGCAATTGCTTTTTGTTGCACTGTTATTGTTCCGCAGACATGAACTGATGCTCTCTGAGCTAAATAAACTTTCCTTCCTTCAAAAAAAAAGAGAACCGCACTCCATGCCAGTGCTCGTGAGACTCAAAGTCATGTCTGGCTGACTTTGTACAGTGAACTTCTATCTGGAGAGCTTCTTGTTCACCCCAGATGCTCACAGCTGTGCTGAACATTACAGACACAAAGCACTGAAATTCATCAGAAGCGACTCTAGCTGAAAACTGGCCATAAGTGGGAGGACAGGACAAAGCCCCAGTGCCTAGAGCAGTCATGTTACCTCAGTCTTGAGACAAGCATCCTGTCTGGATGATTCCAGCCATTAGTTGCTAGGCAACCTTGTGTCTTCTGATACTAATTTTTCAAAGGTATAAATAAACACCTCTACTGTTGTACAGGTCCTTTGCCCATCAGGCAAAGAGGTCTCCACCTGAACCGAGCTCTTGGCTCATGTCTATCTTTTCCTCATTCCTGTGGCCATTTCTCCCTTGGGTACACTGCAGTTTCTGAGTCTCTACATAAATTCATTTTTAAAAATATTTTATTTATTTATTTGGTACAGGATCTTGCTACTCAGTTCGGACTCATAGTGATCCTCTTGTCTCAGCCTCCCCAGAGCTGGCATCACAGGTGTGCTCCACCACACTTGTTTTATGATGGCCAGCATGGCATGCGGTACAGGGGATCAAACCCAGTGCCTTGCACTTGCCAGGGAGGTGCTTAGACCACTGAGCTATCTCCCCAGCCTACTGGATGTGGTTCTTCAATGTTGATGGCAACGTGTTGTCAGTCCACCATCATTCTAGAGGACGGACACTTGATAAACTGTGTGTAGGAGTAAAAATGAAAATGAGGCTCTGGGAAGTGCTGTGATAATGGAGATAGCGAATCCTCGAAGGGGGGCCTACACCCAGGAAGGCATTCGATGTGTCCTGGGAATCAGAGTTCTCCATGGCATGACCAAGGTGGCGGAGACACAGTTTTTCTCTGTTAAGATGTGTGTACACTTTATGTTGTATTTCATAATCAAACTGTTTTTAAATCTCTGTACTTGTGCAGGACCACGCGAGCAGCTCTCCTTGAAAGAAGAGCGATCGTCTCCATTTTGGCTGAGCCTGACCTGACTTCCTTGTGTTGATATGCACAGAGCCGGCTAGGACTTTTCCTAATCCCTTCAATTGGCTTTAAGTAGGCCATCTTGGTCTAGCGGAGGTGCTGGTGGTAGGCTTTGAAGCCAGATCACGCATTTCCCCAATAACCCACACCTGCTGCTTTCTAGGGTGAGCCAGGTTGAGACAGGACGAAGAGCCAGTGCTGCATGCTGTCAGCATCAAGATAGAAGCTATGACTTCCTGGAGCTTGGAAGATTGCACATGAGAGCTGAAGCACCGGACCCTGAAACGTTACCTGCTGTCTCAATAGTACAATGCATATTGCTGTCTGCATATCCTCCTCTCGGCATATTGCACAGGTGAATGCAGGTCTCCTACCTGGCCCAGCTCACAGTGCTCACCCACTGCCTGCAGTTCTCAGTCACTCAGCCTTAAGCCACTCCTCCTCCATGACTCAATAAAACCCAGGTTCAGCCCTGGGTCGAGGCCTTTATCCCACATAGCCATCACCATGGCTGGACTTAGGGTCCCTCGGCTCCCTGTAACTATCAATATGCCTTAGTGTCTTTATTCTCGCTATGGGTTGCACTCCACATGGTAGATTGGAATTAACTTGAAGGGATTCCAATAACTTATCTATAGAATTACAAATATAAACTTTCTGGACTGATACAAGGACCAACAAAGGGCTCCCAACACATACCATTACTCATTTAAAACAGTTCTTCCTAATTTTTTTAAAAGAAGTGTCAGCAGTAGTGTTGGAACATGAATTATAATAGTAACATTTGAAAAATAAATCCAACATTGAAGATTTGGTTGAATAAGGCATAACACTCCAGGTGTAGTGGCCTACATCTGTCAATCCAGCACTCAGGAGGCCGAGGCAGGAGGATCATAAGGCCAGGCCCAGGCTAGACAATTTAGTGACTTACCAAGACCCTCTCTCATAAAAAAAATAATAATAATAATAAATGTCCTGGAGATATAGTTCAGTGAAGAAGAACACGGAAGAGGAGGAAGAGAAGAAAAAATAAAAGGAAAACAAAGGAGGAAGGAAGGAAAGAGGAAGAAGGTGCGTAACACATCGATGCAGTGGAATATTATATTAACTTTTTTTTTTTTCAGAACCAGGGATCGAACTCAGGCCCTTGCGCTTGCCAGGGAAGCGCTTATTCCACTGAGCCATCTCCCCAGCCCTCGATGCAGTGGAATATTATACATCTTTTTAAGATTTTATGTAGATGAATCTAAGTTGAAATAGAAGTATTCACAATATAAGGGAAGAAAAAGAAACTACAAGGGCTGGGAAGTTAACTGCAGTCTAAGTGCCTGTGTGGCAAGTGTAAGGACCCCAATTCTACCCTATGGTACTGCATGGCTGGCTGGCCCCGAACCGGGTGTGGTGGTGCACAGCTGTAATCCCAGCACTGGGGAGGCTGAGACAAATAAAATAAATAAATAAATAAAAAGTAAAAACAAAAACCAAATTGCCAAAACTGCGGTGCCAAAGCACCTCTAAATTATTGTAATAAAATACCCGAGATAATCAACTTTAAAAAACAAACGAAAAAAAAAGGGGGGTTTATTTTGGCTCATGATTGTGGAAGTTTGCAGCTGTCACTGCATGGCTCCATAGTTTGGGCCAGAGGCAGACTATAAGCTGGGGATGCTTGAGGTAGCCAAAGCACTTGGCCTCTTGACTAGGAGGCAAGAAACCCGCCTCCCTGCAAGGCCACGCCCCCAATGACTTCATCCTCCTGCTAGCCCCATCTCTTAAAGCTCGCACCACCTCCCTATGGCAGCAAGCTGAGGTCCAAGCTTCATCACTTGGTTCTTTTGGGGACCCATGGTTCAGACCATAGCACTCATTCAATAAAATGCCTTTTTTACGAAAGAAAAATGTCTGGAAATATAATAACCAAAGTATTATGGGTGAAATTGGCATTTTACTTCTTTTTGTTTAGTCATAGTTTCTATTTTTTTTCTAAATGAATTTATTTTACTATTTTAATAAGAGAAAAAAGCTATTTAAAAAATTTTAAAGCTCAGCCAGGCTTGATGGTGCACGCCTGTAGTCAGCACTCAGGAGGCTGAGGTAGGAGAGGATTGCTGGGAGTGTGAGCCCAGGCTGGGCTACATACAGTGAGTTCTGGGTCAGCCTGACCTACATAGCAAAACACACAATGGAACAAAAGATCCGGAAGCTCACCTCTCCCTCCCCCCAGCGAGCCTTGGCCTCACTACTCAGACTTCTCACTTGGGCTCACTTTGTTTTGTTTTGTGACAAGATCTCACTATGCTGGCCTTAACCGTGTAGCCCAGGCTGCCCTCAAACTTAGGATCCTCCTGCCTCAGCCTCTTAGGTGCTGGGGTTACAGGAGCATGCAGCCATGCCCAGCCCATTTTTATTTTTGAAATAAAACGTACATTTATTATAAGAACAGCCTGTTCTCTTCATAGCCCTTTATGACGATTGTAGTGGAGCTTGAGACATTTTCAAGATTTAAGTTTTACTTTCCAGTGCTCATCTCTGTATAGAATTCCTTCCGTAGCCTAAGTTCCTTTAGAAAAAAACATAAAAGCATAAACTTATGCTTTTATAAAAACTGTAATTTTCAAAACAATTTTTTCTCATATTCGTTTTAAAGTGTTGTTTATTCACAAATTCTTTTGGATGGGGTCCAAATTTGTGAAATACACCCACGAACTGGACTCGGTGAACTGTTGCAACCTACATTTCTATAGAGCGCATGCCCAGGAGGAAATGCGCGCGCATAGGAAACAGGAAGCCGACCAAGCGCGCCGTGCTGCAGTTCTCCGTGTGGCCGCCGGGCGGCGCAACTGCTCCGCGCCGCGCACGGTCCCCGCTTGCCCCAGAGAACGAAACCTCCTCACCTGCAGCGCTAGGCTGGGAACGAATGCGGGCCTGTGCACAACGGACATTTTATTTAGAAACGGTTCTGCCCACGCGTGCAACATTTTCTTGCGTTGGATTGGATTCATCAAGGAGAAGAAAAACCTCTGTTGCTTTCTAGCCCTTCCATAAGCTCCTACTCCAAATTTTTAATAGGGAGTAACTTTTCTTTGTGACTTATTGGCTATTTTCTTAGCTACCATTTTCCAATTGTAGGACTTCCTCCACTCAAGAATAGTTACCGCTGGGCAGGACGATAACAGGCTCCCTTTTTGGAAAAGTAGAAAATAGCATTCTTCTAGCAAGGAGTGTCATCCATCCTGGAGTGGTGGTACCCTCCTGTCATACCAGCGCGCAGGCTGAGGCAGGAGAATCTACATAGCGAGGTCAAGTCCGGGCATACTGAGACTTTGTCCTTGATCTCTTTTATTTTTTATTTGAGGCAGGGCTGGCCTCGAATTCATAGTGATCCTCTTACCTTAGCCCCAGGAGTGTTGGGGTCACAGGACTGCATCACCATGCCTGGCTTGGAACCGACCATAATTTAGAAACTTAGCTTCAATTTATATTTCTAGATGCCATTAAATTTGCAACTGGTTGGGATAAACTATTCTCCATCCTGCCTTCTTTTAGTTTGAGTTTTGTAATCCAAACCTATACTACTTTCTTCTATGTTTTTGTTTTCTTTTGCAATCTCCTATCTGTGGGGTTTTTTGTTTGGGTTTTTTGTCTTGTTTTGGTTTTTGGTTTTTATCTTTTCTTTGCTGATCTTTCATTGACTAGGCTGAGCAGACGGTTTTGAATGAAAGTCATTTCCCGCTTCCCCCAACCAGGGATCAAACTCGGGCCAGGCAAGCACTTATTCCGCTGAGCTAGCTCCCTGGCACGGCTTTTTTTTTTTTTTTTTTTTTTAATATTCCACTTTCCATCGCAGAAAAGGAATTCTAAAAATTACTTCAGTGGCCCAGAGCTTGAAGGACCCCTAAATATGAATACAATGCATAACTTGTGCTGGTAGTCACTCTAACTGAATGTTGGCAATAGAACTGATTGCTTATCTGCCCTAATGAATGGTGGAACCAGATGAAAAGAATTTGAATTTAAATAGCAGTGAAATTAGAGCCAGCACAGAGTTTTTGAGTCTCTCCAAACTATAAATAGAGTAGAAACCCAGAATCTGGTAGCCGAAGTGAGAAACTTGAATTTAAATGTCAAATTCACCTCGGAAAAACCGTTGTCACAAGAGAGGGTATGTAGGGTTTTAAATATACTTGAAGAGGAGAGAGGAAAAGTGATACAGGATGTTGGATATTGGGTTTGGAAATAATTGAATTCCACGCAATCCACAATTTTCTGCAGAAGGACAGGAAAGAGGGAGGAATCCAGAGAAAGGGTGAATCCATCTTGCCCACCAGGATAAACTTACAGAGCCTCGGGATGGGATGCCGGGTGTCACCCTGCCTTAGGGCGGATCAGATTCCCTTTCTGGCTGTTACTCCTGTGGACCGTGCTAACTCTGTGGTCAAAAAGAGCTTGTTTGTTTTCTGTATTTTAGGGAAAGGTCTACAGGGTGTTCAGGGTCTCATTAACTAGAGCCGCCTGTTTATAGCTTCCCTGAGCTGGGATTACAGGCCACCATACCCAGTCTCAGTTGCCCTCTCAGGGCACCCCGGTGATAGGGCCGGCCTGGTACACCTGGGGATCGGGGACTGAACCCCTGCGCCTGTCGCCTGTCCGGGGCAGGCCCTTCCGCTGAGCTATTTGGCCGGCCCTAAAAGGAGTTACTTCCAGTGCTGGACCTCAAAGGCAGCTGCACGCCCACTCCGGAGGCACCCACCCTTCCAAAGGCTTCTGAGCTCAGACTTAAGGTTTTTGTTTTGTTTTCTTTGAGAGAGATTCTGTGCAGTGGCTGGACCTCCAGGGACATCAGCTTGCATCTGGGTTCTGTAATCCACCATGGGGCTAAGTTTATAATATTCTTCATCCGTGAATAGAATTATGTTAATACATATTTGGGCAAAAAATACATTTAAGTGTTCCTGGTTATCTAATCTATTTTTGTAAGCACTCAGTTCCCTCCTATTGCAATTTGATCCCACGGAGTCTTTTTCTTTTCATCATGACGTGCTCCCAGAACACCAAGAGAGCAGAAGAAAGAACCCAGTGACCTTCCTGCTACTCCTTGTTGCCCAGCCAGGGCCAAGTCAATATTTTCCAGAGCTCTTCACTTAGGCTATTTTTAAAACTTTGAAAATAAAAAGTTTAGACTCAGTTGAAATTGCTTGTGTCTTCTCCCCCAGTCTCTCTCCCCAGAACCTCTAGAAGCTACACTCCTCCAGCCAGGTGTTTATTTCTGCATGCGTGAATTGTACAATGTGACCACCTCTCTATGTGTCCCTCTGAGAAGGCTTTCACCTGGGGCGAGGAGCAGGCAATAGGGCTTGAATCCAGAATGCTCAGTGTAGCCCTATCGTAAAGGGACTTCCGCAACTCATGGGTTCAACTTCTTCCTCTTTTTTTTTTTTGACACTTGGAATTGAACTCACAATCTCATGCCTGTAAGACAGATGCTGCACTGCTGAATTATATGCCCAGCCTGTTTCAACTTCATATAAAAATTGCACCACACTCTACACACCATCCTTCAATCTGCTTCTGTTTTTTTTTTTTAACACTTTATTTTCAAGTATCGTTCATTTCACCACATTCACTATCAATTTTTATTTGTCTTAATTTACAGTCCTTTCTGATCCCTCAGCCACCATGGCACCTGTGAAAAAGCTTGGGGGTGGGGGTGGGGGTGGGGAGATGGATCAGTGGAATAAGTGCTTCCCTGGCAAACGCAAAGGCCTGATCCCCAGTTCTGCCAAAAAAAAAAAAAAAAAGAATAAGAAGGAATGTTTTGCTGGGGAGATAGCTCAGTGGTATAAGCACCTGCCTAGCAAGCACAAGGTCCCAAGTTTGATTCCCCACTACCACAAAAAAAAAAAAAAAGAATAAATTATCTTAAAAAAAAAAAAAAAGCTTTTGGTGAAAGAGGGAGAAAAAAACAGCAGGTCCCAAAGTTCAGCCTTGATTGCACCCGTCCTGGAGAAGATGGAATCGTGGATGCTGCCGATTTTGAGCAGTTTCTCCAGGAAAGAATCAAGGTGAACAGCAAAGCCGGGAATCTCGGTGGAGGGTGTGGTCACCATTGAAAGAGGCAAGAGCAAAATCACTGTGTCTTCTGCAGTGCCTTTTTCCAAAAGGTACTTGAAATATCTCACCAAAAAAATATTTGAAGAATAACTGCGAGCAGCAAAGAGAGTTATGAATTACGTTACTTCCGACGAAGAGGAGGACGAAGAGGAGGATCAAAGCTCCTTTGTCTGGAATATTTTTTATGATTTCTTGAATAAAACTTGGGAACAAAAAAAATTAATTTAGACCTCCAGGTTGGTTTTCCCATATTTCGCTTTTTCACTGGACAATTTGACCACATACCCAAAAAAAAAAAAAAAAAAAAAAAAAAAAAGTCTGGTGGAGAAAATAAAGAATTGCAGACAAGTTTTTGGAGACAGCTATGAATTCATCTCATCTGTTTACTATGAATAAATGGATTAAGAAAAGCAGCATACATTTAGATTGTATGATGTGGTGGGTTGGGGTTTTTTTGAGACAGGATCTTGCAAGATACTCTTGCCTCAGCCTCCTGAGCGCTGGGATTACAGGTGTGCACTGATTATTCACTAATTATATGGTTTTTAAAGGTGATATGAGCTACTTAGGTAATTTTCCGAAAGTGTATTGTCCGTGTTCTGAAGACTAGTAAATAAACCGCCAAGCTGCTGTGAGGCTATAAGTGGGGAGAGACGGCCCCCTAGGATCTAGGGGTCCTACCATCTCATCCAGCTTCTGCTATGCATGGTAATTCATTTAACCAGTCTCCCAGTATTCTCCTTTCTAAACTTACCCATTTGGACTAGACAGTCTTGGTAATAGTTCTCACTGATGTATAAAATAAATAAACATGACAAAGGTTGAACACTTATTTTATCATATTTGTGGGCCCAATTTTATTTTCGATCATTATAATACGTTGATAGGGTGCATTAGCCCACTTTGGGCACCGGACCTGAATGCCCGGCACCCACAGTGTAAAGGGGGAGAGGCTTATTCGGTTCATGGTTGTCTGGCACTGTTGCTGGTAAGCCTGTGCCAGGGCAGAAGCATCATAGCTGAAGGACAGCTTCTTAGCTCAGGGCAGAGAGATGCAGAGCCAGAGAGGAAGGGACCAGGGACAGAACAGCCCCCAAGACCACACCACTGGACCCCCTCCTTTAACTGGCCACTCCTATGTTTCCATTAGCTCTCGACAACAGACCAGACCGTGGTCTCGTTGATGGAGGCAGCCCCTGCCAAAGCGAGGGCCTGTCTTAGTTACCTCCTTCCTGCTGGGACCAAGGACCCAACACCACCAAGCTCAAGGAGGAGAGTTTATGTTGCCTTATAGATTGCAGCGGTTTCAGTCTATAGTCCACAGAGCTGAGGGGCATGGCAGAGGAAGCTTGCTCATAGGCGGTAGTAGGAAGAGGACGGAGATCGGGGGAGGAGGGAAGGAAAGAGGTCCTACGGGGCCCTGACCCCCATGATGCCTCTCCCTCTTTGAACCAGGCTTTACCCCAATATCGCATTTAGCTATAAGCTCATCAGTGGGCTGATCCATGGAGAACATGAAACCCCATAATCCAGTCATCTGCCAAAGCCCTACCTATGAGAGCACGAGGCTTGGGGGGACACCTAAGCCCTGACACGGCCCCTGAACCTACCACCTCCTCCACCGCCCAGAAGCCTCGCTTGTAAACGCTGAGATTTGGGGAACAAGTTAGACTGAAACCAGTTCTGGCAGACTCACTGTTCAGGACAGAGTGCATTTAACTGCTGGCAGTATCATGCAGGGTCTGGTTACGCCTCTACCTTCACCACTCGTTTTGCTCATATCTGTAATCTATTCCATTCTGCATCTCCAGCAGGAGCCCCTGCCCTGATTATGCCACTGCGGCTGTGGGGAAAGCAGGCAGTGATTTCCACACGCGCAGGGGTTCTCTGGAGATGAATTACAAGGAGGCTCCTGTGGGTGCGCTACACGAGAATCACCTCGCGGCACTCGGCTGTCACCCTTATTATTTGTGGCTCACTCAATAGCAAGGATAGGGCTGTATTATCAAAGTCAGAGCCTGGAGAGTGTTTCCGTAAGTCCTTTCTGAGGGGACAGCTGTCACTTTAGAAAGTCATCTCATCGTAGACGTAGACTGCGCTTTGTCTGGAAAATAGTTGAGTGCGATTAAAAACACAGTACTCCTTCTAGCAATGTGAGCGTTGCCACCTCGGCCTGCCCCCAGCCTCCCACACAAGCCCCAACTGCTGTCCACGACTGCAAAAGCAACTACAGGAACTCTTCCTCAGACTGTCACTTGCTCCTGGAAGCAAATGAAAGTAGGATGGGGGATGCAGACAACACAGGTTGCTAGCGCTGGGAAAATAAATCCGGGTGATCGCCCAGGCGTCTGACCTCTTTTTCACCAACACTGTGTATGAAAAGCATAAATTTATATGAAAACTAGGTGATGAATATAAATTTATATGAAAAGCATGATTTGCCTTTGAACAGCCTTTCCCCTCTTCTTCAGGGAGGAACAACCCGTGAACTTATGATTGCAAAGGGGCTTGCTCTAGACTGTTTGATTTCAAAAGAAACGTTGCAGACGCCATCCTCATCATATGACCTTTCCTACTTCGTGTCATGGCTTCTGCCCTCCTAGAAACCCCTCACATCATGTCCTGCGCATGAGGTAAAATTATGTTTAAAAAAAATCACATTAAAGCTCCAAGTTTTCTTTGCTGGCTGAATATTCGCTCCGCCACGCCACCCCCCCAGAGCTCATCCTTTGCAGAACTGGAGAATTTCTTCTCCTTTGTGCATTCTCAGTCATCCTTCTGGGACATTTATTCACGACACAGACTGGGTCACTGCCCTCTGTCTGGTAGCTGTGTGCAGCAGCTCCTGGGTCCACGTCCCAGCTGTTTTCTGCCTGGGCTGGATTTCTGGCTGAGTGTGTTCTCTTAAGATGAGCAGCCCCCACTTAGATCTCTGTTTCTCAGTATGGGGGATTGAAAGCAGGATCTGCCACGGAGCCACGTCTCCAGCTCCATTTATTTACTTGTTGCCCAGCCCCTCTTTTTGTATTTCTTTAGTCGCATTCCTTCCACCCACCTCACCCCCCAATAGTTAGCCTGCTTGGAATTCTAGGTAAAACGGCAGGCCTTTCTTGTCAGTGAAAACTTTTTCTCTTTTCTCAGGGGTAGATTCTCTCTGTGTCTCTCTCTATGTCTCTCTCTGTATCTTGCTATCTCTCTCTCTCTCCTCTCTCTCTCTCTCTCTCTGTGTGCAGTACTGGGGACGAATCCACGGCCTTTGGACTGAGACATATTCCCAGCTCTTTTTCATTTATTTATTTTTTATTTTGAGACCAGGTCTCACTAACTTGCCCATGCGGGGTTCAAACTTGTGATCCTTCTGCCTCGGCCTCCCAGCATGCTGGCATCCGCAGTTGTGCACCACCAGGCCTAGCTCACAGTCTTTCTTACACACCACGCCCATGTCATTCTCCCCACTGCGGTACATCATCACTCCCACTACGGATGATGCCACTCTGCCTCTCTCCTCCCACCTCCTTTCCCACGACTCCTTCCCCACTTCCAGGGTTCACGTGGTCCGAGTGGATCTGCAGGTGTTTCTGCTCTAAGCCCTTAGGCGGTGTGAGCAGAGGCAACACTGCCTACCCGTCCTTACACTGCTGCGATGGTGGAGGGCGGGTGAGCAGGTGGAAACAAGAGCATCCACATGGATCTTAGCCTGGCTGGAACCTGCTGTGTCATCCTGGTATGGGAGTAGAGGCCATATGAGGTGGGAAGGGGAGGTCCTATACCTGTGCGTCCCAAAATCAGGAAGGAGAGGCAACCAGGAGGAAAGGATTCTCCACGCACGCACACAGAGGAGAAAGCCAGGATTGGGGTCCCTGGGGACTAAGCAGATCGCCTTGTCCAAAAGGTCAGGGAAGGGAGGGATTCACACAATGAGGACCAGCGTTTGCCTTGTGGTTTGATCTCATCATGCATGGCCCAGGGAGTGCCAGGGGGTGAGTGGGGATGCTGCAGATTGGGGGGCTGCAGGAACAGCGAAGGGTGGGGGCATAAGACACACCAGGAGCAAAGGAAGCCATGCAGCTGGTACAGGCACCGTGACCGTCTGAGTACAGAGATAATAGAGAGGGTGACACAGGTTTGTCACTGCTGCTGGGCAGGACAGATCCGATCAGCCAGGACCACAGAGAGGCCGTGCTGTGCCTTGGCTCAGCCAGGTGGCAGCCATGAAGATCAAGGAAGAAGACACCTTGCAATTACTCAAGGTGACGGGCAGCATGCAAAGACAGGATAAGCCAGATGGCCGCGACGGTGTCCATCTGGGATGGCAATGGGCGCCCAAATGAAAATGTAAGTCAACATAAGTCAAAGTCCCGTTCATCCCATGCCTCGCTGGTGCACAGGTTCCTTAGCTGTGTCTATAATCTCCTGCACACAGACTGGAGCAGAGGTAGGCATTTAATTTGAGGTAGGGGTCTACAGGGTGTTCAGGGCCACACTACTAGATCAGACTCATAGTGATCTGCCTGTTTACAGCCTCTCAAGAGCTGGGATTATAGGCGCACCATTTACGCCCAGTCTCAACTGAGTCTCAGTGCGCCCTGGGGGCGGGGCCCGGAGAGACAGGCCCAGGGATCAAACCCCTGGGCCCTGCACCTGCTAACAGGCTCTTTAATCTGCTGAGCTATTTAGCCAGCCCTCACAAAGTATGTTTTTCAAACTAGCACACATTTAATAAGACCTGGGATGTCTTTAATAGGTTTAACTGACAGGGTTGAGATTCATACAACTTTATTTTGAGCATTCACTTCCAGAAATAACTTTTTTTCGATTAGTCACACTTTTATCTTCACCTAAACTGAAACTTCAGTGTAAATGTCTAAGAGGTGTAATTTCTTAAAAGCTACTGTACCGTGAATTGAATTTTTAAATAAATGGCTACAATAAAAAATACATTGCCCTCAAATCCTCTCTTTATTCTTCCCCTCACTTTGAACATATCCCATCATTGTTGTGGCTTTCTGAAGCAGTTCTGGAGCCATCTGAATACTGACATAGTTATTTTCTTCTCTCAAAAAATTAAAACGTGTTATTTGTGTCTACAGCGATGTGTGAAGACTGAGGATTACTGGGGGCTGGGGAGTTGGCTCAGTAAAATAAGCACTTCTCTAGCAAGCACAAGGGCCTGAGTTCAATCCCTGGTTCTGCCAAAAAAAAAAAAAAAAAAAAAAGAATTTTAGGGGCTGGGAGATTGCTCAGTAGAATAAGCACTTGCCTGGCAAGTACAAGGTTCTGAGTTCAATCCCTGGTTCTGCAAAAAAAAAAAAAAAAATTCAGAGTACCAATGCTTTGATTTTTATTATCCTTTGTTATAAATGAACTCAAATACAAGTTCAAATTTATGTAAATTGTATCAAGATTATAATAAAATGTGTCTGAAGTAAAAAAAAAAAGGACAGAATTACACATGGGTGTTTGGCTAATGAACAGTTGGCAAGTTCACAAGTTAGAAATTATTTACTATTTTTTTAAATTTATTTTGAGACAAGGTTTTGCTGTGCAGTTCAGGTCAGCCTTGAACTCACTTTGTAGCTCAGGCTGGCCTCAAACAGCAATCCTCCTGCCTCAGCCTCCCCAGTTCTGGGATTACAGGTGTGTACTACCACACTGGCTTTAGAATAATTGCAGTGTGAAGTTGGAAGGGCCAGCCCATAAAAGGTAAGACTGTCTGGCTTGTAACTAGAGATTGCAAATCTCGAGTCCATTCAGATTTTTGCCAACAGATAATTAATGGCTTTCCTGAAAGCAAGTGTTTCAAAAGGAAGTGTAAACACAACGCTAGTTGTTTTGTGTGCTTATTCACTTCCTTATTATGACTAGAACCTGTTCAGTTATCTGTAGGCTGATCCACAACTTACCAGCAGTATTATGAATCCATAATTTATAAATCTTTTGTCCAAAGTGTCCATCAATCCATCCTGGCAACAGACCCCATGTTAGCGTTACTGCTGTCTAAATTATACTAGTTTCCTTGGGAATCTCGTCTGAACAGTGAGCCGACTGCTGTTCACAGTTGGATCTGCTCTTTCCCACCCCTGAGCACACACAAAAGATTATTGTCATTCTTGGCATCGGGCAATAGCAGCAGTGAGGCCTGGCAGCAGAGCTCAGATGCAGAATGTCCCCCCACCTGTTTCTTGCTGTAAGACAGGCTTCCAAGCGCGAGCTGGGTAGGGGCTGCTTCCCTGAATGGCAGCTGAATGCACCAGCAGGCCCTTGGCAGGGAGGCCTGGGCGCTGAAGCCGGGCATTCAGGAGGGCTAAATGGAGACCAGAAACTTGAGCGAACCGCTTCCTGGAACATCGAGACCCTGAATTGGAAATTCAGAAGGACCAGATTCGCTCTATTCTTAGACCAGACAAGGTCAGATTTCCAAGACTCTAATCAAAGCTTTCCCTTAAAAAGAGCCTGGCAATGCAGAAGGACAATAAAAATACTCCCTTTTCTTTTAGAAAATGTTCATTTACTTATTGGTTTGTTATGCTCTTGCTTGAACTTTATTTTGCTGCCCCATAATGACAGCTTTGTACCCAAAATGGAGAGGAACTATGATGGAGAGATTTCTTTGTTTTACTTTTTTTTTTTTTTTTTGGCAGAACCAGGTGCTGAACTCAGGCCTTTGCGCTTGCCAGGGAAGCACTTATTCCACTGAGCCATCTCCCCAGCCCCTCTTTCTTTCTTTTTTGTATTTAGTACAGGGTCTACAGGGTCTCACTATACAGCTCAGACTCATAATTATCCTCTTGTTTTCAGCCTCCCAAGAGCTGGGATTATAGGCAAGCACCACTATGCCTAGTCTAATTGCCATCTCAGTGTGGCCGGGGCTACAAGATTCATTTCAAGGAGATAAATAGAAGAAGGAGCTGGGCGTAGTGGTGCAGGCCTGTAATCCCAGCACTCGGGAGGCTGAGGCAGGAGGATGGTTGTGAGTTCAAGACCAGCCTGAGCTACAAAGTGAGCTTAAGGCCATCCTGAACTGCATAGTGAGACCCTGTCTCAAAAAGACCAAAAAAAAAAAAAAAAGGAGACAAATAGGAACAAATGTGTGTATATCAATTCTTCAAGATGAATGCAATTGTTGTGTGTCACAAACAATACTAATTAAAGATAAAGGAGGCAAGTCCTCTTGCCCTTGTGTCTTTTGTTGTCATCGTCACAGGGTCAGGAATAGTGTCCCTGGGTATGGCAGAAGTACTGGTCCAAGTGGAGAAAGCCTGACCAGCAAGGGGCGTGAGCAGATAGCAGAAGTTTGAGCAGAAGTCTCAGGCTTTCCTTAATTCCATGCTTTCTGTCTGGTGCCTCCTGGAACCTTCACTTCAAACCTAGAGTCCCTAGAATCCTGGCAGTTGAGGAAAGTACTGACAAGTGCCTGAAAGAAGACAGAAGTTCTGTGAACTTCTGTTGCTCAGTAAGTTTCAAAATAACCATTTGCTGATTCACAGTACAGTCCCAAAGATGACTTCTAGTAGCAGAAAGAAATCTGAACCCCTTGGTTTCCTTGTGGGAAGGTGAATTCAACATTATTTAACAAAAACATTTGTTCATAAATAAGAGCCCTCAAAACAGGGATTCTGTGGAGCAAATCACCCAAACAGAAGCTTGTCAGGCACGCATGATGCAATCCCATCCCAGCACTTGGGAGGATGAGGCAGGAGGGTCACTATGAGTTCCAGCCAGCCTGGGCTAACAGCGAGTTCATGACTGAGTTATATATACTGTCGTAAGAGAACTAAATCAGGACAGGATATCATTTTCCAAACTTTTCATAAAAATTTAACAGTGGCTAACTTCCTATTAGATTTCATATCTAATTCTTTTTAACAAATTTAGGATAGGTTCTACAGGGTGTACAGGGTCCTGCTACATAGATAGGATTTGTGACCCGCCTGTGTTCAGCCTCCCAAGCGCTGGGATTACAGGCGCGCGCCACCACACCCAGTCTCCAAACTGTCCCAGCGTGCCCCAAGGGCGGGGCCAGCACGCACTCGGAATGGAAGCCCGGCTGCTGGGCTCTGCCTAAGAGGAGCTTTAGTCCTCTGAAACTATGGGGCTGGCCCTTAAATTTAAGAAGGATTGTCTTTGATGTTGTTTTTCCCTTTTTTTTTTTTTTCTTATACATCTAATTTTAAGTCCTTGAAATCTGTAAAGACAGTGCTACATGAGGCTATGGGAGCTGTTTTCCACACAGGCTTCCTCCACCAAGTGCTGGGTGTTGGGCTAAGGGGTGTCTGACACTGGCCTGATTCCCTGGAGCAGGGAGGAAGTCGCTGGAATTCACTAGAAGGGGATCTGGCTTGAGACAGGTGGGCTGCTCCTGGAGTTGCAGATTCTTTAGCAAGTTTTATCACAGCAAAGGCATGAAGTACACGGACTCCACCAATTTGACCAATGCGCACGAATGTGTTTGTGAAAAGACCTCTTTTTGTCTTGACAGCCGTAACAAATTTACTTGCTCTTCCATCTTCCTTCCTTACATTATTGGGCATTGCTCATGTGTCTGTTGCATCCCAGACTCTGTGCCATAGCTGGGAACAGAGACAGCTAAGACTCCTGGGTGTCAACAACAGACCAGGGGGTTCATGAGTTGCCTGACATCAAGCTGGACCCGGGTCTCCCACCTTCTCTGCACTGAAAGGGTTGCACCCTAACTGCTCTGGGGACAGTGTCTTCACTTGAAAGCCCCCCTGGGCTTTAGGTTCTCCACAGCTGGCTTCCCCAGGCAGCTCCTCTAAGGAGCAAATGTCTTCCCCAGACTGGATGCTAAAATGCTCCGATTCTCCTCCCTCCAGCCCCTAGGCGGGTCTCATCCATGCCCAATAGTTAGTTGAAAAACACGGGCCAAATCCCTCCATGGGATGCCCACCCACCATGAGAATCTCTTATTGAGTCTTGGTTTGTAAATCTCCCTCAGTAAAGCTCATTAGACTTGATGGAATCCATCCCCACGTGCCAATCTGTACCTCAGCATCAGGGGTATCACACTAGAGCCTTGCAAGATGCTACCGTGGAAGGAGCCCGGGGCACAGGTAACAGGATCACTCTGTCTTGTTTCTCACACTTGCATGTGAATCAATATAAAAAGTTTACCTCAATATAAAAAGTTTAATTCAAAATGAATAAACAAATGATTCCAGAGCACGAACTATTTAGTCTGCATTATGGTTTGTGTCTAGAGGTCCCCCCCAGAGTTTCATGCAGTCATGGGGCCACAGGCTTTTCAGCAGTGGCTGAACCTAGAGTTGGTGACTGACTCATGGTCCAGTGCTGGGTGAAGGTGCTGTGCCCACCCAAGGGTACATAGCCTGCCTAAAATGCAAGGGACAGAGAGAGGCTTGTGTCCTCTCCCTTGTTGCTTCGCTCTCTTCTGCTGCCATGAAGTGCTGCCTGTCTGCCTTAGAGCCTACCGATGATAGATGAAACCTCTACAAACTGTGAGCTAAATAAACCTTTTCCTCCTTTTGTGTCAGTTATTCCTGTCCCAGCAATGAGAGAAAAGTAACTAAGGCAGCCTGTCATTTTCCTCCTCTTAAAATTGCAGTATAGCTAAGTCAAAGTCTACCGGTGGCCACCAGCGAGGTTCTGTGGCTTCTGTATTCGTGGACAGGAGGTGTGCAGGTGTGGCAGGGGATGCTGACTTCCTGCTTAAGCAGCCCAGGAAAGGTGATGCATTGCACAGTGAGGGATCTTGAGTAGGGTGGTACCGGGGTCAGTTAACGCAGAACTTCACCATTCAGAGTTGGGGACCAAAATTCTTTCAGCTCCTAGCCTGCCTTCTTCTACCATGTGAGCTTGGCCCTCAAGCTGGCTCCAGTGTGGGTACTAGATGGATGCTGTCACACTGTGTCCCACACCCAGCTGCAAACAAGGTCTCTTGCTATAAGGTTCATTTTAAGGGTGGGGGGGAAATGGGTTAATTGTCCTTGTCCCTAAACAGATCCCTGAATGGAAGTTAAGGTTAAATGGCAGCTTGATTGGCTTGGGTTAGTCTGACTGGATCATGGAGAAGAGACCTGGGGACTCTCTCTGGGTTTTGGTCCTTTTTCCTCTGGCATTGTCCTCTGCTCTTCTTTCCAACCAGCATGAACTGAGCTTCTAGCACCCACCACACCCTTCTGCCATGATGTCTCTGTCCTGTATCCAGCCGTCCATGGACTGAACTCTCTGAAACCATAAGCCAAATTGAATCTCTTTTCCTGTAAGTTGTGAGCTTTGGATATTGTGGCCCAGGGATGAGAAAGCTGATTGATATACCTCAAAAAGGCGGATAAGTAAATCTGGTAGGGGGAAAGTCCTAAAGCATGACTTTCCAATGACAAAGAGCAAGGACTGGGGATGGAAAGCAGCCCATCACCATCAAGCAAGGTGAAGCTTCGAGCCACACAAAAGATGAGGGAGAAGTAGTAGGCACTGGGGTCAGAAGAAAAGCTGGGAGAAATGCACCCTGATAGCCTGTTCCAGTTCCACGCCATGGGGATAATGGCCCAGCTTGCCAAGTAGGGGAACCTGAAACAAGCTGGAGTGGAAGGAAGAGAGGCCATCAGCACTGGAGCCAAAAGAAGGAACTGCAGGCTGTCACAGCTGTGCTCATTGTAAAGGATCCTGGCCTGGGTTCAAAGTGAACAATTTGTTTATGTCATTTTGCTTCATGTGCACTGCATCCAATTAAGATGAAATAATGCTTGAGAAGCTGAGTATGGTGGTACATGCCTGTAATCCCAGCACTCTGGGAGGCTGAGGCCAGAAGAGCACAAGTTCAAGCCCAGCTTGGGCACCTTCGAGATTTAGCGAGACACTGTCTCAAAACAACAAATACACTGGGAATGTTGCACAGTGTGTAAATGCCCTTGGTTTGATCCATAGTACTAAAAAAAACGAAGAAACGTAGTGCCTTTTCAAATTGTTTCTTTCTAACACTCCAAAGATTTCTTTCTTTTTTTTTATTTACTCCAACTTTCTGAGGTACAAGTGCAGTGAAACAAGTCAGTCTGTGCCCGGGAAGATGTGGCCACATTCAATGAGGGTGGAAAGGTACAGAAGACATTAAAGTGAGGACTGCTTCCTGCCTGTCTGACTATGGACCCCAGGAGCAGAGGCCGGTGTCTTCCCCAGTCTCTCTGTGTTCCCAATGCCTGGCAAGGAGCCGATGCTCCACAAGTAACAGTTGAATTCATTGAAACTTCCCTTCTCTACTACCAAACTATGAAAATCTGTAAGGTTGTACTGTGACAGCTAGCCTTAACAAGAAAGGAGGGAAGCTGGAGCGCTCCCTGTGTCGTTCTGTGTGTCACACACCCTACTTGTGTGGACCTGAATGGCACGTTTCCCAAGTGCCCTCTACCCGGACCTATGCCCTGAGGACAGGAGCTGGTCCAGGTGGCAAATGTTGAACAAGAGGCAGGGCCTTGCCATCCATGCAGCAGTAGAGGGAGGGGCAGAGGGCAGGATCCCCTCTCTGCCCTGCTGATGAAATGACACTGCCTGTCATGTACGCCTCCAGACCGGGAGGGCCAGTGCATCTCTAACACAGGAGGTGTATAGCAACATAGTTTGAGCCCATCAAAATTTTTAAAAGGTGGAGAAAATTATTCCTTTCCCCTAGAAGAATTTTACTAACAACATTTTGTTTTGTTTTGCTGCCATTACTGATGCTCTGCTATTGTGGTATTTGTCTGTTTGTCTGTTTGGCTGGGTGGTGTCTTGTGACAGGGTCTCATCATGTAGTTCAGCCTTGCCTTGACTCACGCACAACACTCCTCCTACCTCAGCCCCCTGAGTTCTGGGATCATAGACCCAACTCCTTCTTTATTCTTTTTTTTCCTCTTTCTTTGCTCCTTTTCCTCCCTATTTCCTCTACTTCCTCCTCTACCATAAAACTGATGCTCTGTAAAGGAAAATATAATTCAATATTTGAGAGCCAGTTTTTCATGATTTTCTGATTTTTCACAGAAAATTATTCTCCCATCTTACATTGATGTTCATAATAATTTTATGAAGATGAAAGGATCCACATATGTCTATGATGCACAAAGAGGAAGAAACCAATTATTTAAAGACACTTAATGCACCCTGGGCTCTATCACTCTAGAGTTCAACTCGGTACCACTGCTGTCGGAATTCCTAAGATTACAGCAGCCATCTGCACTTTACAGATTTCCTTTCTTTGCACAGATCTTTCCTGTCCTGTGTTCACTTTTCCCTGAGCCCTATTACAATGCACTTGTTGTTGGCTTGAGGTTTATTGGGGGGAAAGGCAGCAGGAGGTCTTTAAAAAAAAAAACTAATGTGAACCCAAATGTTGAGGAAAGGCCGGAGGGAGGAAACAGCAAGTCATGATACGTCGGCCCTGACCTAGACAGGCACACTTGCTGATATCTGGAGTGACTCAAAAATGAAGCTTTTAATTAATTTAATTATAAATTAATTTATAAATCTATAAAATATGGTTTTGAAAATTTAAGTGTGCCTGTACAAACATGTATGTGACAGTGTGTATGACCTTGTAGATCTGAGGTCACCAATCCCAGGTAATTCAGGTACAGTTTCCCACGTGCCAGGTGCTACATGAAGCCAAGTGTGTACATATTTGTGTGTGTGTGTGTGTGTGTGTGTTAAATTTTCATTGCTGTGAGAACTTCCTTGAGAAAATTGACTTATAAAGAGGAAAGGCTTCTTTGGCTCACAGGGTTCAGTCCATCGCTGGTTTTGGCTCTGTTGCTTTGGGACCTGCAGTAGAAGAGGCAGCCAGCAAGCACAGGGCTGAGTTCCAAGGTCTCCTTCAGAGGCACACCCAGTGACCTGCTTTCTTTCCATGGCATCCCACCTGGTACAGGTTCTGCCACAGGCCAGGAACTAACCCTTTGACCTTGAGCCTCTGCGGGATGTTAAGGACCCAAATGATGTCACTATGGGTTTATTTGGTCTTCCACAATCCCACAAAGTTGGTGTCTTAATCAACTCAAGATGCCATGAACACATACCATAGGAGAGGTAGCTTAAGCCTAAGCCACAGGCATCAGTTTTCTCCTAGTTCTGGACCCTGGAAATCCAAGATCCAGGAGCTGGTGGGGTTGGTGAGTGCTGAGGCTCTCCAGGGTGGCCGTCACCTCTCTACTTTGTGGTCACAAGGTTAGAGGGCTGGAGGGAGGGAGGGAGAGAGAGAGAGAGAGAGAGAGAGAGAGAGACTGAATGATACTAATACTAATGGGGCGGGGCTTGGACCCTACTCTTCATGCCACATCCAACCCTAATTACTCCCTCACAGGCCCACATCTGAATGCTGCCATATTGGGAGTTAGGGCTTAACATTACAAAATTTTGGGGAGACCCATGCTTTCAGTCCCCAACAGTATGTAAGTATTTTTATTCCTCCCATTGTTCAGATTAGGAAACTGATTGAGTAATTTGAGCGCAGACATATCAAGTAACTTGCCCAAGGCCATCCAGCTGGCACATGGTGATACTGGGTATGAGATCAACGTCTGTGTTCTCAGCCACCTTGCTGAGTTGTCTGCTGTCACCCAGTAGCCACCAGCATCATCCAGCCAAATCCTTCACCCGGCTTAACCTTGTCACACAATTATCAGAGATTTGTCTGCTTTTTACAAAATTCTTCCCTACAAGAAAAAAAAATCCTCACAATTATTATTTTATTAGAAATAGATTTCTATTTGTTAAATTTAGAAAAAATGACTTGTAGTTGCTAAAATCTAGCTTTGTTCTTGACAATGAAGATTGAAACCAGGGACTTTGCCCTGAGCTGCCTCCCCATGGGGTTTTTAATTCTTGGCTCAATCTAGCCTTTGAAATGCTTCTACATCTTAGTAACTATAATAAAGACCTCTGCTAAGTTTCTATATTTAAACTTTTTAAAATTCAACAGTAGGAAAACATGCATGACCGAGGAGGTAGCTTAGTGGAGTAGCACTTGCCTGGTGTGCGCCTGACTCTGGGCTGGAGCTTCAGCACTGCAAACAAATGAAGAAAAGGAAGAAGGAGAAGAAGAGGAAGAAAAAGACAGTGGAGGAAGAAGACAAGAGAGCAGAGAGAGGGAGAAGGAGGGGGAGAGAGTGGAGAAGAAGACGGAATAGGACAAGAAGAAAATGGAGCAGAAAGAGGAGAAGGAAAGGAAGGAGGAGAAGGAGGGGGTGGTGAAGAGGAAGAAGCGAGCAACCCATTTGAAAAGTAGATCTAAAACCTTGGAAGACATTCAATAGAAGATGGAAAAGACGGGAAAAGACAGCCCCATGGTAAGCCATCAGGGAAATGCCAATCAAAACAGGAACAAGACACCGCAGCACCCTAGCACCCATCAGCTGCTCGAATCCTGGCTGCTCCATGACCAGGGCCCGCGGAGGACAGAGTGGTAGGAAAGCTGACTTCCTGCTGGCAAGACTGCAAAACAGCACAGCCACCTTGAAAGATGGTTCGGTGGTTTCTTACAAAACAAGACTCTATATTTAACCCTTGTGGTTAAAAATATAGTCGGTGGTAATTTTTTTTAAGGCTCTATTACTGTCTGAAATATTTAAAGCTTTTTAACTTGACTTTCTACTTGGAAAACTGGAACACTGTAATTTGTGAGATTACCCTTGGACTTTTGTTTTGTGTTATTTTTGTTTGTCGAGAACAGGTCTTCCTATGTTACTCAGGTTGACTGGAACTCGTTATGTAATCCAAGCTGGTCTAGAGCTCACGGTGATCCTCCTGCCTCAGCCTTAGCCCCCAGAGTGCTGGACTAACAGGTGGGAGCCACCACCTGGCGCTCTGGAATTCTTGCTAGTCACCAAAGAAAACACTTTCACACCCACTTACAGAATGTACTGTGTTCAAATTAAACTCGTGCCGAGATTGACTGATAACAGTCCTAGGGGTTGTTTTTGTGGTCCTGGGGGTCAAATCTAGTCCTCCTGCCTGCTAGGCAAGTTCTAGCCTGAGCTGTACAGGCCCAGCCCACCTGCTCTAGGATTTTAATGGCAGTAGGCGAGAGAACTTTGAGGTGAGTGAGAGCAGGGATTCTGGAATCTGGCTTCCCGAGTCTGAACCTGGGCTCTGCCGTGTCCTTGAGCAGGTTGCTCAGCTTGCTTCCGCTCCTCCATAGCTAAATGAGGACAGTAGAAGCTAGCAGTAGAACCCGTATTAAGAGAAATCACGTATACCCAACAGGAGCATCCTCTAATTTTCTCTAAACTTCTAAAGAGAATGTTTTGTTATGCTTTTAAAATATCATTATCACTCCCCAAAGGCTCACTGAGCTCAGTGTGTGGAGACAGGAGTAACAAGGGTCTGGAGTCTACCTTAGGCCCCAACCCATTCTTAGGCTTGCAACCTACACAGGAAACCGAAGCTCTGGAGGCAAAACAGGCCCTGCACGGGCGGGATCGGCACCGACCGCAGTCTTTGCCCCTAAACCACAGCTAGGCAGCCCAGCTAGACCCGGACGGAGCAGCGCGTGCTTCCTCCCACAGTGAACACCTGGGTGCTGCGCAGGGCCTGACTTCCGGCGAACACAGCTTTGCTCTTCTTGGAGGAAAACATTGCAACGAGGAGTTTTTCTTTTAGTGATCTGCTTAAAATCAGGCATTTTCTGTTATTAGAACAAGCACAGATTATTAACAACTATAGAGAACATGGTGACTGGCTGAGCTTAATTTTTTTTTTTTTAATTCCTTTATTTATTACAGTGTCTTGCTACACATAACGGATTCTTTTTTCGCGGGGGTGGGGTGTGAGCTCAGCCGGCCCTGCGGGGAGGGGCTGGCATGGCATGTGGTGCTGGGGCTCGAACCGCGGTCCCTGGGAGGCGCTCTAGACCGCTGAGCTATCTTGCCAGCCCTGAGCTTAATTTTAAACTAAACTTTAATTTAGACAAAGCCCAGGAGATACAACCCACCCATCCCCCAAACACAAGACACCCGGTGCTGCTGAGGGGTTGGGGAGTTTCGTGATTTTGAGGGCAGCGCTGGGGATGATGGCCGGCATGAATAAGAACCAAGAAGAGGAGATTTGAAGGAGAGTATGGATCCTCTTTTCATGTAGCATAGACAGGTTTGGGCCAGACAGCGGAGGAATGGGGGAACAATTGGCAAGAACTTTTTTGTAAAACTGAGGATCAAACCCAAGATCTTTGCACTGAGTTTGCATTCCCCAGTCCTACCAGGCAGGATCTCCCTAAACTGCTAAGTTGCCTGGCCTGGGCTACAATGTGTGATCTTCCCGCTGCAGCCTGGCTGGGTGCTGGGGTCACAGCCATGGTAGCCAGCGGACACAAACCTTTCTGAAGCTCCGTCTGAGCCACTGCTTCAGATCACAGGTGACAAGGAGGAGCTCCGAGTGGGAGGAAGAGAGGTTTCCCTGGCTTCTGAGCAACATCCCATTCTGCTCTGAGGGCCCAAGGGCTGGCAGGCTCGGTGATGCTGGCAGGAACCAGGTCCTTGGCTGGAACTGAGGCCTTTTCTGAAGGGCGGTGGTGGCACCACGAGCTTCAAAGGAACCCTGCAGGATGCAGACTCTGAGGAGCCAAGCAGGAGAGGGTGGACTGAATGCCTCTGTGTAGTTACTGCAGCTGTTTTGTAAGGATGAGTGACACATCTTGCGGGATGCTTAGAAATAGCTGGAGGACAGGAGGTCAAGCTAAGAGCCTGTCTACCTTTGTAATTTAGACATCAAAAGGAAATGGAACCTGCTTCTCTATGTCTGGAGAGAAATAGATACGGAGTCGCTAGGTTGTAATTGCAATTAATAGACGACTTTATATGCAACCTAATTTCAGAGGGGGAAAAGTATTGAAGGCTTACAATAAGATGACAGCCACTGCCAAAATGTTTATGAATTGGAAAAGTTGAGAGGCAAAACACATTTCTATTTTTGGAATTAGATTATGTAAAAACAGAAAACGACCACACTCGGAAAGACTGGAACTTGCCTGTAGGGAACTTTTTATGACAAGTCGCAGTATTTGTTTTTAAGTAGAGTTCAGGAGTGAAAGATGGACAGAAGACTTGTCTTAAATATTTGCATGTTGCTGTACTTATTACTGAGAAAACAGCAATTGAACTTAACAAAGGATGAGGGGATAGATGGATACAAGCACCTCTGGCTTGACTGAAGTTTGGAGATTTGGTTTTCTGCAGTGCTGAGGCTCAAACCCAGGACTTCAAGCACACTGGGACAGCACTCTACCACCAAGCTCCAGCCCGCCCAGACTCTATTCTTGTACTCTTGGTCCAAGGATATCTTGACCTTTTGTGAGCCACAGCCAAATCAGCCTTGTATATTACTGTAAGACACACAGTGCTGGGACCGAGAATATAGCTCAAGGGTGGAGCCTGAGTTTGAGGCCCAGCACTATGCACATGCACATGCACACACGCTCCGTGGGGCACAGACAGTGGGCCCAGCCCTGTGGGCCACTAAGCTGTAGCACTGAAGACCTCCACACCTGCCTGTCAGATTGGCACCCATGCACCATAGATATCAGTGAGAAACACCTCCTACACACTTCCTGTTAGGGCTGCTTGCCTGAGACCAGTGGCCTCGATTGTCCCCTGTCTGACCATTTCCCACATGTGTACAGCTTCATTTTCTCATCCTTTGGTTCACAGCTGATGATCCACTTCCTCAGGAAATCCTTCTCTGACTGGCATAAGGCTTTCCTTTTCTTCTTTACTTCTTCACATATGACTCATTTACACATAAATAATACATATTGACATAGCTGTGCTTTAACTACTCCAGATAATACAGGCGACAATCACACACATGCTGCTCACTGGTGGGCTCTCAGGACCTGACTGGGGCCTGGCACACAGTGAACAGTAGCACTTGCCACATGGATGGATGAACAAATATCAGCACCTCTGCAGATCTTCCCTACTTGGCTTAAAAATTAGGCTAAAGCACAGATCTGGGGGCCAGGAGACGGCTCAGTAGAATAAGTGCTTCCCTGGCAAGAGCAAGGGCCTGAGTTCAACCCCCGGTTCTGCCAAAAAATAATAATAATAATTATAAAGCACAGATCTGTTACCCACTCTGCTATTTCTGTTAAAATATTTTTAACTATTTTTGATATTAGATAAGCAATATGTGAATGTATGTTCATTAAAAAAGAAATTCAAATACACCCATGTAGATATATTAAAGTTATGGTCTTAGATATGTAAATTCAGACACAATAGAGCTATGTTCTTAAAAAATCCACAGTCTAGAGCCGGGCATGGTGGCGCATGCCTGTAATCCCAGCACTCGGGAGGCGGAGGCAGGAGGATTGTTGTGAGTTCGAGACCAGCCTGAGCTACAAAGTGAGCTTAAGGCCAGCCTGAACTGCATAGTGAGACCCTGTCTCAAAAAGACAAAAAAAAAAAAAAAAAAAAAAAAAAAAAATCCACAGTCTGACTTCATGATGAAAACCTAGCCCAGCCCCTCATTCTTTCTGCTAGATATAAAATCACTCTTTAGCTTCACGTGTAAGCTCCTGGATCTTTTTCTTTCTTTCTTTTTTTTTTTTTTTTTTTTGCATGTTTCATAGATAGGTAGACAGACAGCTCTTCATGCATGTGCATTCAGATAGTCACATATTTATACTGTCAAATATATCTGTGGTACATACATATATCCAAAGGGGTTGTTTTGGTATATTTTGTTTCTTAGTTGAGGTTATTTTTTGTTTCTAGTGGGAAAGATAGAACCCTGTGCTTCTTGCTCGCTAGGCAATCGTTCATTTTTTTTTTTTTTTTTTTTTTTTATTTTATGGAGGGGTCTATAGGGTGCTCAGGGTCTCACTACTAGATCGGACTCATAGTGATCCACCTGTTTACAGCCTCCCAAGAGCTGGGATTACAGGTGTGCACCACCACACCCAGTCTCGATTGCCATCTTAGCATGCCCTGAGGGCAGGGCCAGCAGGGCAGATCCAAGGATCAAACCCTGGCCCCTGTGCTTGCTTGCAGGTGCTTTAATCCACTGAGCTATTTGGCTGGTCCTTAGGCAAACATTCTACCACTGAACCAAATGCCCATCCAGAGAATTTTAATCTGGGTGCAATATAAAGACAGAAGCATGTGAGATACCGCAGAGGGAACTGAAAACATAAAATAAAGAATTTATGAGGCCAAACAGAGAATGAAGGGCAGAAGTCACTATAGCCCTGAGGCTCAAGCGAAAGAAGGAGGTCATGGGAACACAGAAGCTGGGGCCATCTGGAAGCATCTAGAGCCCTGGCAGCCCCTCCAGGCTACAGCTGGCAGCCAGGGGTGAGGGACCCCCAGGCAGGGAGCAGGGAGCCCTAAGCTTGCTTTTCTCCTCTCCTGTGCTTCAGTGTCTGTGTCTGTCTCTCTTTGGCCAGGTCTGCAAATGAGCCTGGAAACTGTGGCAGTATTTTTGTGATGCAAAATCTGGGAGAAGATGCTCAGGAACAGAAATGAATCCACACAAAGGGCAGCCTGTGTCATTTAAAATGAAACATAAATAGCGCCATGGCATATGCAGGGTTCTAAATTTGTCATCTGCTATTTTAGCAGAGATAAAATCTGTCTCAAAAGGCCTTTGAGAGCAGCCCTGGTCCACCGAACCAAGGGACAGCAGGCAGGCACAGGTGGGCAGCACAAGGCAGGCGTTCATGGGAGAAATGCCCTTGTAGCAAAAAGACATCACAGTGCAGCAGGGCCCGTGGGTGCAGGTCCTGCCCTGCTGCCCAGTGGAAGGAAGTCAGGGACCAAAGACAGAGCTTTCTGAGGCCAGGGGAACCAGGGCTCCCACTCCAACTCAGAACTTCTACATAATGAGGAACCAAAACACAGAGAAGCAGCGGGCCAGGAAACCAGACAAGCTTTAAGTCATTTCATTTTTTTTTTTTTTTCTTTTGCTTTTTGAGAACAAAGCAAGGGAGGTGTTAGGGGACAGTTTTGCACCAGTGCCTCCTCCTCCTGCTGTGAGTCACCAAGCAGAAAAGGTGTGGTGACGACCGAGGCAATCTAGAAGCAATGGTTCCAGAATGTTCTGCTCCACACTAGATGCCTAGCCTGTCTTACTAAAGCACCTCTCCTTGGCTGCTTCCATGGCCTCCTGGCTGCCCATGGGACATCCTTGGAGGCTTGCATATGTCTGAGGTACTTGTTCGATACACAGAGGGATTCAGATATAATAATGAATAAGCTATGTCCTGTCAGAAGCCTCACAGGGAATGAGAAACAAAAGCAGAGCCCTCTGATACAAGGTGATAGCCTAGAAGACAGAGTCATTGCTTGGGGCAAGGAAGCAAGAGTAGATAGACAAGGCTCCCACAGGTGACATCAGAGAAGGCTTGCAGGGGGAACAGGAGCTCCTTTGATTTCCAGGTCCAAGGTTAAAATAATGTAATTAGACCAGCCTTCCCCCAAACACCACTAATTATTGCTCAAAGATTTACGGCAGGATCATTCTTGTCCCGACTACCTCTCCTTACATAATGGAGAGGTAATCATTCATGTACACGCACATGCGCACACATGGAGCTTGGACGAGAAGGTGGATCCACTATCCCATCACTCAGGGTGAGCAGGGTCAGACTAAAACTTCTGAGAGGCTCTGAGGATGTTTGAGGTTCCATCCACTGCTGAGCTTTGCCCAGGGCCAAGGGCCAGGCAGATGTTGAGCAGACCTGCAGTCCTTCCCTCCCAGATGGCAAGGGCAGGCGCTCCTGCCCATGGGTTGCAACCAGTCATGGACTCCTTGGAGGGAAAGGTGGGTGTGGAAGTGGACCATCTGGGCTAGCTGCTGAAATGGGCTTCCTCAATGGGCCAGATGCACAGGGAGGCAGAGTCAGGCGGGCTTCTTGGGGTCTTGTAGGCAAAAGGAATCTTGGGAGCAAAAATCCCAGGATGGGAGGGGGCACAAGTGAGGGAGAAAAAGACAAAAAGATGGCAGTGTAGCTGGGAGGGCTGTAGGGAAGAAGTAGGAGATACTGTGCCACTGGGATGAATCCCAAGGGAGAGACTCAAATCTCCAGGGCGAGACTCGCCCAACTGGTACCTAAACAGGTCACTCACTGCAGGGTGAATATCCGGTTACAGGGTTGCTTTGGCAGGAACTGCATCCTAATTACTTCCCTCTTTCTCACTTTCCTCTCCAGTGTCCTCGGAGATTTCAATAAATGTTTGCCAGATACACAGTTAACGTGCCAACAATGAGGGCTGGCATGGCTCAAGGAAGAGCACACAGCCTGATCCAGATCCGTCCCGCTCAGCTCTCAGGAGCCTGTGGTTCTAGGCAGGGTCACTCATCCTCCCCCAAGCCCTCCTTTGGTACAGCTGGGGAACAATGCCTGCTCCACCAAGTTGGGTGAGCGATAGGAAGGGTGTGGGCAGGTCGCTTGGCTTTGGCAGAACTCCATGCATATCAGCTGGGGTGGATGGCCACTACAGAGCTGTCAAACTAGTCAGAGGGAGAATTTTAATACGCAGTGTAATGTGCGTATTTCTACAGATGCCTGTCTAATGAGATCTTCCTAATACTTTGTTGGAAAACAGGTTTATGTTACACGTGCAATGAACATATACATGAATATACAATAAAGTTTTAAAAAAGTTTTATCAGTAAATTATATTATATGCCAGCTGCCTGTTATTGGCTTTTTTTTTTTTTCCTATATGCGGTTGTTCCCTGTAGAAATAGTCCATTTATTAGCCCATCTACTCCCTTCAGGATAGAACGAGGTTAGTTTTTGGAGAATAATTTTATTTCTTTGTTTCTGCAGAGCTTAATGGACATCCTGATACTAAGTAGTGGGTGCTCATTAAATACTTGAAGGATGGAAATGTAAATAAAGAGTTAATGAGTAATTTAACCTATAAGGTTAGCAATTATATTTATGAATTATGTCAAGATACATTGTCTCTTCTACAGAATATGAGTACTTTCAAGAGAATTTGACATGGAGTATTTGAAATCCAGACTACTCTGGAAAATTTCAGGACATATGATCATCAGCATATATTCTGAAGCAGTCGAGTTTCTCTCGAAAGGAGTTGTAAGTAACTATAAGTTCCACTGTGGGCTCGTGTGACACTTTTATGCATAAAAATTGTTCCAAGTCACGAAGCAGGATGCCACACTCCTGTAATCCTGGCACTCTAGGAGGCTGAGTGAGGAGGATCTCAAGTTTGAGCACAGCCTTGGCAATTTGGCAACTTAGTGAGACCCTGTCTCAGAATAAAATATGAAAAAGGACTGGGGATATAGCTCAGTGTGAAGGTCCTGGTTTAATACCCAGCACTTGGAAAATAAAAGTTGTACATCCTGTGTTCACAGAAAAAGAAAATCTAGAAAATATTAAAGAGTGCCTAGTTCAATTCCCAATGCCGCAGAAAGAAAGAAAGAAAGAAAGAAAGAAAGAAAGAAAGAAAGAAAGAAAGAAAGAAAGAAAGAAAGAAAGAAAGAAAGAAAGACGGTGCCTGACCACTTACACAAGGACTCAGGGTCTGCCTTTCCCTTATCTCACTTGCTAGGATTATTTGCCTACATCAGACCTCTTCCGCACAAAGAGAGCTCGTGAGACAGCCATACATTCTGTTTGGGAAGCCCAGCTGAGCCCAGCTCAACAGAGCTTCGATTCAAAGGGAAAACAGAATATGCAGCCAGTGAGGAGATCAGGAACAAAGACTCCAGTATGACAATTTGCAGGAGAGCTAAGGAAGCACTCCAAATAGCATCGAGAAAGCAAAAGCCTCAAGAATGCAGAATAGATAAACTGGAGGGGGAAATGGAGAGGAGCAGGAAGGATCAATTTTAAATCAATGAAGCAATTCAAGATTTTGTTTTAAAAGTAGCTTTTTTTTTTAATAGCAGGGCTTGTGACAGTATTGTTTATATACAATAAAACTGCCCTTTTGGTGCGAGTTTTGGACTTTCACATACAGGTGGGTCATCACCATCCCAGCCAGGACACAAGACTCTTTCATCATCTCCGAACTCTCTTGCCCCTCTGTGTTCTCTCTCTTTGCTCCTAATAATCCTTGTCTATTTTCTATCCCTCCAGGGCTGCTTCCTTTAGTAAGGGGCTGGGGTGTAGCTCAGTGGTAGAGCACTTGCCTTGGATGTGCCAGGCCCTGAGTTCAATCCCTGGCAACTAATAATAATAATAATAATAATAATAATAATAATAATGATGATGATACTAAGAATAACAACTTTGTGGAAGGACTAAGATTCTTTTCAGTCAGACCCCTACTCACTTCCTACACTATTTACAGCAACATTCAGTGAATTTACACATATTGAGGATCTATTATTATAAACAGAAAAACTACTTTTTATAATTAAATAAAGAAATACATGCTTCATCCATGCATACAAAGACTAGCTCCCAAGGGGGAAGATAAGGGGAACAGTTTAGAAGGGAATAAAAGAAGAACTCCTCTTAGCACCTGGCTCGCATTCAAAGCAAGAAATCTGAGTCAGCTTCTAGAAGGAAGGCCAGCTCAGCCCTGCTCGCTGGGGCTCTAGTCCCAGGGCAGCATGTCCGCCTTCAGAAAGCTCTCTGGCCCAAATGTCCTTCCACAGGGCTGGAAGCCTGTGATGCCTGCAGAGGTGCTGCAGACCACAGCCACTGCAGAGCGTCTTTCCATCGCATCCCAAGGACCAGGCAGGCAGGAACTCACCATCCCTGAGTGAACAGGGGGCACGGTGGTGCCTCAACCGCTTCCAGAGCCCCAGGAAAGGGCACCCTGAGACCAAAGCTAAGAGCAGCCAGACAAGAATACAGGTCAGACATGAACAAAGAAGCAATGGCATGGGCTGAGACAATACGTTTTTAACCCGCGTATGTCTGACAAAGAATTAGTATCTAGAATATACAAAGTATTCTACTTATCAAAAATTAAAAGAAGAAGAAATGCCAACTCGGACTGACTCGAACAGACCATCTCATAAAGGGAGACATATAAATGGATCATAAACACTTTAAAAGGTGCTCTGTGTCATTAATCTCTGGAAAATGTAAATTAAATCCACAATACGATATTGCTACCTATGTGAGCAGTTCAGTAAGGGGAAAGGGTATATGAAACACAGGTTAGCCTGGCTGCCCACACTCCATGGGTAGCGTACCTGCTTTGGAACCTGCTTTGGAAAACATCTGGCAGTTTGTTATGAAGCTCACTCAACACTTATACTATGACCCAGCAATTCCACTTCTAAGCACTTAGCCAAGGGCTATGCAAATAGTTCCACAGAGAGGCTGACACTAAAATCTGCATAGTAGCTCTAACCATGAAACAACTGAGGGATACCCATACCAGAGAATACTGCTCAGCATTCTGAGGAGACAAACTCTGACATGCCTGAAAGGATGGATAAGTCTGGGCGGCTTAGCAACCCAAGAAGATCCAGTCTCAAAAAAATGGGGGGGGCGGGGGGCTAAGAATGTAGCTAAGGGTAAAGGCCCTGAGTTTAATTCCCAGTACAAAATTAAGGAAGAAAAAACAGAAAAAAGAAAAAGAAAACACTGCGTGGTTGCGTTTGTATGAAGTGCCTCTGGGGTTGTGGACCCAAAGGAAGGGGCATGGAACTCTCTGGAATGTCAGCAATATTTTGCATCCTGATCAGGCTCTGTGTTATGCAGATGTATCTATCTGTCTAAAAATCACTGAATGTCACACTTAAGATGTATCGTGCTTCACTGCATGTAAGTTTTATCTCACTAAAAAGCAACAATAAAAAAAAAAAGAACCGCATGTAACTGAATACTGGATGATATGCAGAAAAAAATGGCTGGAGGGAAAGCATACAGATATATGGACCTTTGCTTGACATACAGCAAAATAAATTAAAAGATGGATGGAAGATTGAATAGGGGATGACTACACAGATTAGTGGTAAAACATGTAAAGCAAAGGGTAGTGTTAGAAGCTAGAGGGTAGGCACGTGGGTCTTAGCTGAAAAATTCTTTCATGTTTTTTAGATATTTGAAAATTGTTATAATGCAATGCTGGAAAAAAATAGGTTATAATTTAGGAGAAAGGAAAAGTAAAGGTTAGACAAAAAGAATGAAGCTAATGTTAGAGTACAGTATCATGAGGCAACACAGACGGGTTTCTGAGTTTCCTAAGAGTCAAAGCAAAAGGGGGTGGGGGTGATGACAAGCAGAGGGAAAAGAAGGAAGGAGGGAGGCAGAGAGGCAGGGAGGGGGCGAGAGGAAGGGAAGGAAGAGAGACAGAGATCTCAAGCACAAGCTTAGCAATGTTCCTGTGATTAAAAATAAATCTAGTAAAGCACTCTCTTTTTCTTGGGGACGGGAAGGATCTCACAGTGTTGCCCAGGCTGGTCTGTAACTCCTGGGCTCAAGTGAGTCTCCTGCCTCAGCCTCCTGAGGAGCTGGGACTAGAGGTGCCGCCAACCCTAACCACTTCAGCATGTGTTTAGGAAAGCACTGCTTGCTTTATCTTGCTCTTAACCATCCAGCAGAAAAGTATAAAAATGAGGTATATACAGTAAAGCCCTATTAATATGCTGAGCTGTAAAAGGCTCTAGTCAACAACTTCTGTGGAAATCCCACTACTATTGTGGACTGCTGGAGCGTGATGGAGTATTTTGCTGAATTCAAGCATCTACCAAAAGAGAAAGAAGCTAGAAAAATCTCTAAAAAATAAACATAAATTCTAATATTTAAATGCTAATAGCATACCCATCTCTGACAGGACTAAACAAAAAAAGAGGACATAAAGGAAAGACCATTTTGTATTTGTATATACAGAATTGTTAGGATACATATGCAGTTACTGTTGCTCAATTCTATGAGAAGAAAGATTGGTAGTAAGAGTGTTTTGACAGGATATCCCGTCTGCTTCTTATACTGTGGATGACCACTAGGAAGATAACAATATAAAAAGTATTAATTATTGAAACTGTTCTATTAATCAGCTTCAAAACTGTCTCACTGATATTTGTCTCTCAATAAAATAAAATAAAATAAAATAAAATAAAATAAGAAAAGCACTGCTCTGGAGAGGACACTGCCAGACAGTGGTCTTAAGATTCAGGCATGACCCAGAGACCGTCCTTATATGAGACTCAAGCAGGATGTTAATTTCTCTCTCATACCATAGGCCACAGATAATGCTTCGGGGCTAGTACGGTCACTCTATTCAAGAGAGCAACTGGGAGAAATAGGTGAATGGAGAGCCCAAGTTCCACAACGTGGAAAACAGCTGCCATGACTCAGCCATGAAAAAGTTAGGCCAAAAGAGAAAGAAGCTAGAAAAATCTCTAAAAAATAAATTCTAACATTTAGCTCATTCATCTACTTGGATATACCCTGCAGTCTTCTCTAAATATGTGCCATATGCTAAGTATCACAGAGAATGATAATAATAGCTTTCTTATACCATATTTCAATTCTAAGATGCATATTTTTTTTGCACGTTTTGACATTTCCAAAACTGGGACAGGTTTTATAATTAATGGCATGTTATAACTGGTAAAACATAATTTTTTCTTAATAGTACATTTTTTAAAAATGGGATCTTAATGGTGTTTGTCTTTTTATCTATTTGTTTGTTCGAGACAGGGCTTTGCTATGCAGTCCAAGCTGGACTTGAACTCTATATGTGCCGCAAGCTTAGCCTTGAATTTGCAACCATCTGCTTCATCCTCCCCAGTGCCGTTATGAAAATCTCGGGTCAGCAAGCATCTTGGATTTATTAGAATACAATTTCTAGTAGTTTGCAGTTCAACATATGGGCATCTTATTTGAACCTCACAGCACCATATTTTGGTGACATGGGTCATTATTGCTATTCCAAATATAAAAATTGGGACTTGTGGAGGTTAAGTGACCTCACTCCAAGGTCCTCAGCTAAAGTATGATGAGGCTGTGACTCTAATCTAAATATTCTGTTTTTCTCCCAATGTAACAGAAAATATTTATAGAATGAGAACTCCATGGAAACGAGGGCTTTGCTTTTATGCATTTGTGTGGCACCAGCATGTAAAGCATTGCATAACATATAGGAGTTATTTAATGAATACTGATTGATTGACTGATTGATAATGGGTGGACATATTATGTGACAGAAGTGGGTGAGAGGTGGGAAGAGAGAGGTGGGAAGTGACTTTAGACAGGAAGTGACTTTCATGCCTTTTACTTTGCTGTGAAGAATTCTCATAGAGGACTCAAACACCCAGAAGGATGCCCTCTTCTGTGGCTTTCAGGTTAAACCAAACAATCTAACAAAGCATTCTGGGCTTTGCATCAGAGGACCTGGGTTATTTCCACAGCATGAAACTTTGGGAGACAGAAAGTAGCTTTCCAAGCCTCATTTTCTTCTACCGGAAATCAGGAACAGCAGAAGCCATCAGGCCCACCCTGTGGTCGAGGTGACACCAGCTGTGATGTGGCTACCTGGCACACAGGAAGACCTCAGCAGTGCGGTCACCTTGCTCTCCCTCCCACATGCTCCACTTGAGCTTGGGTAAATACTTCTTTTTCACACTTCACACTTTCCTCCCAAGAGATTGCAAATTAAAAAATATATATATAATAAAGGGCTCTGTTTGGTTTACACACACTGCTCTGGATTTCAAGAGAATACTTGACACATTTTAAGGGCCCTGAAATGTCTTCAAGTTTCATTCATTGATTGGCTGAATCCACACATATTTACTCTGTGCCTGTGATGGGCCAGGACTTTCTTTTCTTTTTGTCTTTTTGAGACAGGGTCTCACTATCCAGTTCAGGCTGGTCTTAAGCTCACTTTGTAGCTCAGGCTGGTCTCAAACTCACAATTCTCCTGCCTCAGCCTCCCGAGTGCTGGGATTACAGGCCTGCACCATCATGCCCGGCTGGGCCAGGACTTTCTCATCACTGAAGATATGGCAAGGAACAGAACTAACAAAGAGCCCTGCCCTTGGGCTGGGAAAGTAGTCCAGTGGTACCTGACTAGTATGCACACAGGGCTCCATCCCTGGCACTGAAAGAGAAAAAATATAACCCCTGCCTTGAGGGAGAAAAAAATGGAGAAGACATGAATAAATACATAATGCATGGCAGTGAATGCTAAATAAAACAGGGACATGTGAGGGGCAATTAGGGGTGCATTAAAGGCCTCACTCCTGTGGTAACACTTGAGGAGACACCAAGGAAACAAAGAGAAAACCATACAGACAACCAGATTAAATCTGAAGAGTAATTTCAATATTTGTAGGATATATACATGGAAAAAAAAGTAGACAGAACATTCTAGAAGGTGGAAACATGAAGACGGGCATGGGCAGTGTTATGTGGAACACAAAGCTGGAGGGTCAGGGCTTGCACTGTTTCAGGGAGTGCTGAAAGCTTGGGAGCAGGTGGGTGTGACAGAAAGCTTCCCCCAGGAGGATGGGAGGATGGCCCACGCAGGGAATAGGAAACAGAAAAGATAGCAGTTCCACGTGAGAAATCTTGAGTTCGACATCATGGTTGGTTAACAAACAGAAACTGCTTGGCAAAACAGTCAAGAGAGAACAGGGCTTATGACTTGAGGGTATAGCTCTTCTAAATCCAGATGGTTTTATAATCATCTTTCAAGAGTTACAGGCTCTGTGAGCAAAAAAACAGACCTTGTTAGAATTCTGCTTCTGGCCTAAGAACTGGTACAGTGTTCCTCTTTGGAATTTTCCAGGCTTAAACCAAGACTAGACAACCACAGGCAGTGGTAATGAGAATGATATGCAGGCACTGGTGACAGACAGGCCAGCAAAGCCAGGCCTTGTAGCAAAGATGCCCCTGAAAAGTGCAGTGCAGGGTGCCCAAGGGGCCCTGAGATGAGATCCATCGCAAGAGCCTGCATCTCGCCAGATGCTTCTACCACGTGAAGCGGCTTTGACATCCTTTAGCAAGCAGCGTGTCAGTGACTCATCCTGCCCTCCAAAACAGCCCCTAACATTTGACTTTTCAATCTACCACTGATTGGAAATATCGGGGAAGGAACAATATTCTCCCTTTGACATTTGGGATGATTTCTCCTTTATCCTCTAGCAAGCTGAAAGGGGGTTGGGTGGGAGGCGGGCTGGGAGTGGTGCAGAGCCACCCAGAGGGTTTGGAAAACATGGGGTAAAAGATACAGGAGGGCAAGAAGCAAGCAACACATCAATGTTGCATCTTTATATATATCGTTATGTAAGATGCAGGAGCCCGACTAAAGTGCTTGTGCCTGTGTGCCAGTGGAAATCTACCACCGAGGAAAGAAAAAAGAAACACACTGAATGAACTTAGCTCACACTGACAAAAGCCAAAGGCTTCTGTCTTACCTAGAATTCCAGGCAGGTGTATTGTGTGTCGATAGTTAGCTATTGGCTGTTGGAGAGGAACGAGATGAAGGAAATATAAAGAGAGACCTGGGCAAAAAAAATAAACAAGAGCTGAAGATACAGCTCAGTGGTAGATTGCTCTTGGGTTCAGTCCTTGTACTGAGAGAGACTAGGGAGACAGGGAAGTAGGGGAGAGCAAGAGGGAGGAGGAGAGAGAGGAGGAGAGGGAGACAGAGGGGGAGAGGAGAGGGAAAGCTAGAGGGAGGGGGAGAGGGAGACATGGCAGGAGAGAGACAGAGAAAGAGACAGAGAGGACACATAGAAAAGAGTCAAAAAGAGAAGAAACAGAGCGGGCGTGGTGGCGCAGGCCTGTAATCCCAGCACTCGGGAGGCTGAGGCAGGAGGATCGTTGTGAGTTCGAGACCAGCCTGAGCCACAAAGTGAGCTTAAAGCCAGCCTGAACAGCATAGTGAGACCTTGTCTCAAAAAGACAAAGAAAAAAAAAAAAAAAAAGAAACAGAGAGATGAGAGGCTCTTTTACTTGAAATACATTATCTTACCCCACAAATCTTCAAACATGTTGCTTACATAACTCCCAAAGGAATTTTTAAAGCCATGAAACTCCTCACATATTTTAAGCTGACATCTAACATTTTTCATCATAAGATAAAATGAGATGATGATACGCTATAATTGAGATAAATATTTCATGATACTTCTTGGTTAAAAACAGGTTTTAACTTCCTAAGGAATAAAACAACCCACATCTAAAAAAAAAAAAGGATGTTAACATTTTATGAGCCAGTTTCATTCAATGTTTCTGCAAAGCTCTGTCTAGCCTACAAGGCCCTGTGGTGCGTTTTAAGAGAAGGCATTGCTGACTTGCACGGGTCAGCTGGGCTGAGCCCAGAGCTTTCCCCAAAGCCCAGCATCCACCTGCAAAGCCCAGTTCCACCCTTGCCAGGAATGTAAGCTCCACAGGCAAATGAAGGACGCCCACGGGGGTGAGGCAATCAATTCACAATAAGTAAAAGTGTCCTCTCGAAACCAAGATTTCTTCCTTGTTGTTTTTCTTTGCTTTTATATGCATCGATAAAAAAAAAAAACAAACCCAGAAACCCTTTCCTAAAATAACACAGTCACATTGATTTAAAAAAAAAAGAAATCCTTTCCTAAAATAACACAGTCACACCTAACAAAAATATTCAGTCCATATGAACATTTCTCATGCCCCCGCCCCCTCTTTATGGATGGTTTTCTTAAGCCTGATCCAGTCCTGGGCCATCTATTGCATCTGGTTTTCATGTCCTATATCTCTTTCAGTCTAGAACACACCCAAGGGAGCAAAAAGTGATTTGTGGACAGTGAAAAAAACTTAAGTCTTTTTGCATACAGAGCACAGACATACATACAGTATGTGGACATCTACACAGGGTGCTTTTTTTCATTGTGGGGTGATGAACCAGAGGAAAATGTCTAAGAAGACTCTTGTTTGGCAGTGTGTGGGCAATAATGGGGAAGCTAAGGCTTGACTGGGGTTCCAGGTGACAGTGTCAGGCCAGAGGTGAGTGACAGTGGGCATGGCCTGCCACGCTACATGGTATCATGTCCTGGGCTTCCAAGTGGGAAAAGACCATAGGTGCTGCTTCCCTGCTTTACATCAGCTTCCTGGATCTCGGATTTCACACAACCCAGAGCTATGCAGGGAATTCTGGGGGTTCTAGCTCTAGCTTCCTCCAGCTGACACCCAGCCCACCCAGTAAGGGCTTTGGCACTCAGCTTAAAGCCCTCTGATTATCAGGATAGCCAAGGGACAGGGCGCCTCTCTGAAAGTTACACTTGAGAGTTCTGGAGTAGATTTATACCTTGTTGCATATTATAAGAGTGAGTATGTTAAAGCTAAACCCTAGCAGCTAAGAAGGGATATTACTGTTTTTCCTTAGGACTAGGCAGTAAAAGCAGGAGGGGGATGGGGGGATCTTCAGTCTTACAGCAGTAGGTTGGGAGAGAGATGTTGGCTATTAATCTCTCTGTATTTTGGTTTATTCATTCATAAAGGAAGTGGATAATACCCACTTTGTAAGATCTTGTGAATATTATAGGACAATAGCATATACCGAGTCCAACCACACAGTGCCAACAAATAGGAAGTACTTAATAAATGATAGCCATTATTTCAAAGATATCTTCCGAATTAATAAAATGATATGGGTATCTTGGGTCCACTGAATCTTTGGAGGCTCACACAAGCCAAAGAAAGGCTGGTTAAATTAGAGGCTAGAACTCATGAACAATCAGCACGTATCCTTCACAGCCAGTGTGCTCCATGTCCTTGGATTGCAAGAGCATGGGTGTAAAATCTGATAGTCCCAATTAGTCCACTTCCAATTGACAAATGCCATCCATTAGCTGCAGGCAGAAGACGGAGGCTGACAGGAAATCAGTCTGACGTTGCTACTGTAATTCAGCGTTCCCTGAAGGCAGATGCCTCCTCCATGGTTCTTCATGCCTCGGAGAGCTGGAATTGATCTGGGAATTGTTGAGACAAACAGAGTTGGGAAGGATAGAAAAAGGTCATTCCTATCCTGTCCTAGTTTGAATCTCTCCCAGATCTTGTTCTCTTGCTTCAGTATTTAATTTACAGGCCACAAATCGACTTCATGGTTGGCTCTGAATTAATTAAGACTTTGTGATTGCAAGACAGAACCCAAGTCAAATTATCTTTAAGTAAACAAGAAGGAAGGAAGGAAGGAAGGAAGGAAGGAAGGAAGGAAGGAAGGAAGGAAGTTATGGCTTTCTATTTGGCTCAGCAGTGGGTAGCCCAAAGAGGGGAACTTAGGAGATGGCAGTGCCTTCGCAGTACAGTCAGATCTTCATGGCTTCCCTAGTCTGTGTAAGGGTTCCATTCCTTCCTCCTATAGATAAGCTTACTCACCATCCTATGGAGAGAAAGTGGAGGAACATGGTTTAACCAAGCACTGGCCATAGCATCACAAGCTAGGGTTACGGCAGAGAACACTTCCATCCCCCATGGTGTGTACATGCAGAATCCCAGAGAAGGCTCTCATTGGCTCAGGGTCACGTACCTAAGTTCATGGTGCCGATGGTTCATCAAGCCTGAGCCTCATGGTTACCCATGGGCTGAACACTGGTCTAGAGCCCACCAAAGCCACAAGGAGGAGTGGAATAAGAAGGGATGGGATAATTATTCTCTGCAGTGGAATAAGGTGATGCACCAGAAGGAGGTAGAGAGGAGAGCGGAGCAGACACAATGGACAGGGGCCTGTTACTGATCCTTTTTGTCCCACCACCGATTCCCTTTCCAGTGCTTCCTGTAATCGCCTCTGGGGAAACCAAACTAGGACAATGAATTTGCAAAGAAAATGTTACCTGAGTTGAAAATATTTTGCCTCATGGAAGTACAAGGGAGTGATCATGTATTTTTGGGGGGATGGGTGGTTTGAGACAGGCTCTCACTATGTAGTTCAGGCTATCCTTGAACTCATCCTCCTCCAACCAGAGTCCCTGAAAGCAGGGAGTACATTTACCATCACAAAGGAAAAACTCCTTGCTGACAAAGAAGAGAAAGAACACAGAAGAAAAGGGCTGAAGGAATAGTTTGTCATCAGATCTACATGGAATTGTGAATCCTCTCTCTGTGCCTTCAGAAATTTAATCTCCAGGAGTCTGACAGCCTCAGACCCTTAGGGGATGAGTTTACTTAGCTCCCTAAGCTTCTGTATGGAAAAATGCAAATCAAATGCATGGTACAAAGCCTGGTGCTCAAGTTGTTTTGTAAATAGAAGCAGTGTGTCTTCATAGCACAGTGACATCCCCACTGCGTTTTGTGGTCTGTTTCTTGCAGATATCTACCACTGCCTGCTTAGGGTCTTTCTCTGGCACAGGAAGACCCATGCAGAAAAATGAATGCTCCACACATCTTAACCTCTAGGAGTTCAAATAGTCCAGCTCCCTCACTCATAAGTGAGGTGGCTCGGAGATTTCCAAATGCTCACAGAGTCCCCAACATGACCTCATTCCAACCAACACTCTGCTCCAGGAGGTGCTGCTGTCACTTCTGCTTCCTTCTCTTCCTGTCTTACCACCCATTCCCTTTCCAGTGCTTCCTGTAATCGCCTCTGGGGAAACCAAACTAGGACAATGAATTTGCAAAGAAAATGCGAGAGATAGCAGCAGAATGTCCACTATCATCATTCTAGGATTGGAGGGATGTAAGCTATTTTCCTCTTTGTTACCTGAGTTGAAAATATTTTGCCTCATGGAAGTACAAGGGAGTGATCATGTATTTTTTGGGGGATGGGTGGTTTGAGACAGGCTCTCACTATGTAGTTCAGGCTATCCTTGAACTCATCCTCCTCCTGTAATCCTCATAGTAATCTTTCTGCCTCAGCCTCCCATGAACTACCATGCCTGGCTTCACCATATATTTGGATTACCCTTCATTGATGAAATGTTTATAGCTGTCTCTATCTAACGAATACAGTATGGTGTGTGCTCATCTACTTTATTCACTGGGCCTGGAACTGCGTGACTTCTGGCTCTCCTCCAAAGTCAAAATGACCATGAAATGTCATTGTCTGAACGGATGAAGGACATTAAAGTAGTAAAGATAAGGCAACTCAACTTACTAACGAAAGAGGACTTCCAGAGATGCTTCAGAAAGTGGCAAGGATGCTGGGACAAATGTGTTTGAAGTAAGGAGGAGTATTTTGAGGGGGGTTCACGGCAATGTGTGTTTTGTTGTTGTTGTTGTTGTTGTTTGGCAATGTGTTTCTCACTTTAGTAATTGTTTCTAAAAATTTAATCAAGCTCTGTGTGCCTGGTAAGCAAGACTCACTTTTTCATGCACAAAGCCCATTCCTACCATGACTCACACCTTTCCCAGCACTTTCCACTCCCTCTGCTGTTCCTCCAGGATCCCCAGACCTGCTCTGCTCATGATGCCACTTGGTGTCTATGTGGACTGACTTGTAACACCCAGCATTAGGTGGTAGGTGCTGAAGGCCCACTGAAGATTGTTGCCAACACCAGAAAAGCTGAATGGGAGGAGCAGATGCTGGTGCTGCTGATTCTCTGGAAAAGCTTGTCCTGCTGGCTTTCCTGACCTGACCTCAGCTGCTCTCATTGTCAGAGGAGCTCAGGTCCTCGCTGCCACTGAGGATGACTACAGCTCTCCTTGAGGGCTGTCTGGTCTTTACCTTCAGCATCACTTCCTGGCTCCAATGCAGATCCCTCAGGCTTAATCTTAATCTTGCTAGCACAGATTTTGTAGCTTCCACGACTGACCTTTGGGCCTTCCCAGTGCAGATCCTTGGTCTAGACTTGGAGGAGAGATGTTCAGGGCTCTAGGCCTCGGATTGGACTCATGCAGGACATTGCCATGGGATCCAGACCCTCAGCTGGATTCTTGGATCTCTAGTGTGTGGAAAGATCTCCTCTTCTCTTCTGCATTTGAATTTTATTATAAACCAATCCTGTAAATTATGTGTCTGTATTAACCTTATTTCCTTATAAACCTTGACTATAACAGTGTCCATTTGACCCCACTGGCATTACCAGTTCTTCCATACCTTATAGTGCTTTAAAAGGCTTGGATAAAGTACTTTTTTGCTATCAAGTTTCTGGACTATTTAGAACAACAGTAGAACCACTTTCACCACAAAAATAGTGCTATACCCATTCAGGATAAAATACTCCCTCCTTGAAAATTATTTAAGATATTATCTGAGCAGCATCTGCTGTTTCAGCCTCTCACAAAGGGTCTTTTTATAGGACAGCAGCTATTGGGGAAGAAAAAAGAGAAACAGAAGCCGGCTGAGGTGCAGTCATTCCACCATCCATAAATGATCTTTTCATGAGGACACAGCGGGTAAGGAGAGAAAGCAAGACAAAAAGCATTCTTGACTTAGGAATGGAATAACTGCTCCCCTTCGGCATGTGATTCAGATACTCAGAATGGCTCTCTTAGGGCTGTGCCTCTTGTGAATTACAAGTTCCCTGTCCCACCCCCAGGCTTCATATGAAAGACAAGACACAGCTGCCAGGGCCTCCAGAGATTTCCCAGCAGTCTACTATGGTGAAATAAAACACCATATTATGCTGGAAAACTAGCCAGTCCTTTCTTCATGTGGGCTGTGCTATCACATGGCCAGGTTGAAGGATCCCAGGCCCTGCCCTGGATGCTTAGTGCTTGTCTTGAGATTTTTGGCATGATCTACACAGTACTCAGCTTATGTGTGTGTGTGTGTGTTCCCAGCGTGATATGGGTAATAATCTTCTCTGACCCTTGTGACCTTGAAGTCCCAAATGTCCTGGAATATCAACAGGCTTAGGATCCTCTCTGTTGACATCTTTCATGTCCTTACTCCAGATGATTGCCATATACAAACGCACTGATGCTTACACATAATAATTGATTGAACTGCTTCTGATGTTGCAATCTCAGATTGATGTGACCCACAGGAAACTAGAACCAGTGACCATAGCTCTGTAATCCCTAATGGAGATTTGGAACATACTAGGGAAATGTTGAGAGGGTGTGAAACTGGAGGCATTCACTAGTTGAATGGTTTAAACCCCAATAGACACTGCTATAGTTTGCAACAGGAATGTCTCCTAAAGGCCCATATATTAATGGCTTAGTCTTAAGCTTAGCACTACTAGGATGTGGTAAAGTCATTAGTGAGTGGGCCTAGTGGGAAGAAGTTAGGTCATTGGGCAGCGTGCCCTTGAGGGGAATACTGGGATGCCCGCCCTCTCCTCCCTCTTCCCCACTACCATGATGTAAGCATACCTCCTCTTCATTTGCTTTCTACCATGTCACAGGGTGAATTAACAGGGCTGAGTGAACACAGACTGAGACCTCCGAATTGTGTACCAGGATACATCTTTCCTCATTTAAGTTGTTTGTCTCGTGTATTTTCTCACAATGACAGACAGCTGATTGACACAGAGATCAAGGCTGAAACTCAACATCCTATCTCAATGTCAACCCTTAATATCTTGCAAAAGTGTCAAATCCCAGCTCCTGGGTGAGTCATTATAACACAGTAGAGGGATCTTAGAGATGATTGAGTTTAGCTGGGCATGGTGGCACATGCCTTTAATCTCAGCACTTGGGAGGCTGAGGCAGGAGGATCATGGTGAGATTGAGGCCAACATGGGCTACATAAGTGAGATCAAGCCTGGCCTGAACTACAGAGCAAGACCCTGTCTCCAAAAAATAAAAAATAAAAATTTTTTAAAAACTGAAATGACCAAGTTCTTCCTACAAATGACAGTAGACCTCTAAGTGTCCATAGATAGCTCTTTCTATATCCTCCTTCTACCAATTTTTCTATCTATAAACTAGCAGAAATGTTGAATAAATATCTTTCTCCTTGTTGAATATGACTTGTATTCAGAAACCTTAACTAGATTTAAACTGACAGATGCTAAGAATGGAATTTTTTTCTGATATATCAGTGGACTGTATAGAGAAGAATAGATAAGGATCTGTTGTAATCATTTTCTTGTTGCCAGAACACAATATCTGACACATACAATCGAAGGGAGGTTTATTTTGGCTCATGGTTATAGTTCATAGTTGGCTGGCTCCAAGACAGGACAACATGACCGAGAGGTGTGGTGGAGGAAAGATTGCTTGTGTCATTATTGTGGGAAGAGAGTTGCAAGGGGGTAGAAAAATCACTTCCAGGTCACATCCATAGTGACCCACATCTTCCAAACAGACCCCACCTCTTAATAGCAAGGGACCTATAAACTCTCATAATCTGATATCTCCCAAAAGCCTTGCCTATAGCCACAGAGGCATTGAGAAGTACATCTAGACCTAAACCAACACAAGACCCAACAGTGATAAAAATGTTAATATATATATATATATATATATATATATATATATATATATATATATATATATATATATATATCTGAGGCCTTTGGAGTAAAATCCCATATAACTGAATTTACTGAGGGAGATAAAATCATATATATATATAGATATATATATCTATATATCTATATATATATATCTATGGAATGCTCAGATGAAGTTAGGTTGAATTATTAGCATGAAAACATTGGGGCTGGGGATACAGCTCAGAGGTATAAGTGCCTTCTTGACAAGTGCAAGGTCCTGAGTTTGATTACCAGTATCTCCCCAACCCAAAAAAGAATGAAAACATCTATACCTATTTTGAAGAAAATATTACAGAACTATCAATTGCAATAAGTATATAAACTATTCTCTGAGTCATTTCTCTGGTTCTCATTTATGAAGCTAGATTTCTACCCCAGCATAATTTGTTAACATTTGCAAGTCATCACAGTGGCTGAAGGAAGGAAAATGATAATGGCGATTGTCCTGCTGAGCCCAGTATCAGTCTGTGTATTAGAGTCAAAGTGGACTGATGTAGGTGAGGGCAGAAGGAGCAGAAATACTGCCCAGAGCCTAAAATCCCTTTGTGTCTTTTTGCCTTCTTCAACTAAAATAACTTAAGAACCCTGACCTGCTCTCTGGCACAGCAAGTGAAACTTAGCTCGAATCAGGGAACAAGTCTTCTCTCCAGCAAATTTCCATTGCTAGATAGAGAGATTTGCATGACTTACACCCAAAGAGCAAGTAGGAAGTCTGATGTCCCAGCCACCAAGCCATGCTAAGGTCATAATTCAATGGCTGTGCACACCCCAAATCCATGGACTCTGCCAGACCTGGGCCTGTCATTTGGGTAAGAAAATGGCAATTACTAATTTCTTTTTCTTCTTCTTCTTCTTCTCCTTCTTCATCTTCATTATTATTTTAGGTACTGGGGGTTGGAACCAGGGCTTTCACACTAAGCTATTATACCCCCAGCCCTTTTTAATTTTGATTTCCTTTTTTTAATAAAAAATTGGTATATGTTTGAATACATGCCATTTACCTTTACTTATTTTTTATTTTGAGACAGAGTTGGCCTAATTTGAACATGAGGTTAATTCTCCTGCCTCAGTCTCTCAGGGCACCATGATTACAACTATGTGCCACCACACCCAGTGGGCAATTATTAATTTTAAAAGTGAAGTCTAGAAAGGGCGACCACTTAGTTTGTGGTGAATAGTGTGTATAAATATATGATAGCAATACAAATATTTTGCATCAGAGATTTGCTTAGATTCTTCTATAGCAAAGTTCTTCATACTCTAGGAATGGTGGGGGTGAAACACTACCCAGGTCATAATTACCCCTTGTTCCTTTCATATGACACAGAGAAACGTGCTTGTCATAGTTAGCTAACGTTTTAAGTAGCAACTCTACAAAACACATGTTCAGTGGTTTACACACATTATCTTATTTAATTAAGGTTTACAGGGTTCCTACATCAGCCCAACTGTCACGTCCTGGTCAGCAGCATAGCCAAGTCCTTCTTGATTGGTGACAAACCCAGGCCTTCTCTGTAGGAGACAGCAGGATGATGACATGGCTTTGCCAGGCCCTGTGGAATCCAGTAGCAACAGCTTTTTTAAACAAGGTTCCCAAATGTAACACTGCAAGGCAGGGTGCAACCTAATAGGGCCCCCTCAGCTGAACAGATAAGGAAAGACTAGTAATGATTTATTTAAAAGAGCAAACCTTTAATTAGGGCACAATGCTTTTTAAAATAACTTGAAGAAAGAGGAAACCATAGAGCACGTTCCCAGATGGGCAGGCTTCCAAACAGCGCAATTACTGCTGGGGAAGAGCAGAACCCAGGCGGAGGAGGGTGTCCAGGAGCCAGTGGCTGGGCCTGAGGAGCATATGGAGATAAAGGGGTCAGAAGGGCCACGGGAAGATTAGCGCTGATGGCCCACAGCCCTGGACATCCTTGGACAGGATCCCCAGAGACCAGAGGGCAGCTGCTATCCGAACAACGCAGACTCTGGGAATCCAAGAATTAACTGTGTGCACCGCAGGCCTCAGGGGCCAAGACCTTTCTGTAGTTTGTTTTGTTTGGCTGTAAATCATTTACTTAATACACTGTAGTTTTTAGAACAGTACATGCTCTTCTAATTTATGATCACTATTGGGTTGAGAGTGAAAACACAGAGTTTGTATACAAAAAGAAAAAAGTCTAGAGCAACCCATTTGGGACTCCTCCAGTCTACCAGGAAATATTCCTATTTCCTATTCCATTTCTCCAATAAATTTTCCTGCTCCGAAGAACATAAGTCTCCTCAATAGTTTCTTTAGATACCTGACTATGTGCGAAAAACTCAATGGTTTCCTTCTGAAGGCAGGGAATCTACTATATCATTATCTAAATCCCACTGGCTTTTAAATGACCCCAAGCTCCAGTCAACTTGTCACTACACTGGTTTCCTTCACCTAATTCTACTTTACATAAATGCCTATTCGTCTTTACTTTTAAATCTATTCAAAAACTTTGGAAGCACTAAAGTTAGAGGAGTCAAGAGTTTGACAGAAGAGTTCTAAGAATTTGACTTCTTTCTATAGTTATCCACCAAAGATTATTTCTTCCAAAATAAAGAATGCACTTTTTTAAAATACTGGGATAACACACTGATCTATATCCCTATCCCCTTTTTAAATTTTTATAAATTTGATTTTGAGATAGAGTCTTGTTAAGTTGCTCAGGCATGGTTCAAACCTGTGATCCTCCTCCTAAGCCTTTCCAAGTGCTGGGATTAAAGACATACCCCACCACACCCATTTCAGAGTCAGGTATGTGTTCTGCTAATTCATCTGCTATGTGCAACCTCAGCTCTCAGCTGGGATGCTGCTTGTGGTATGGTAAAAGTTATAATGCAAATAGCTCTAGGAAAAACAAGTTCATTTGTACTACATTTTCTCTTTCATGGTTTATCTGACTGAATGATCTTTTTCCAAAAATATCTTGCCAGAACTTGCAGGGTTTTAGCAGAAATCTGTGTGGAGAGATCAAGCGATGGCAAGTGTAGGGGGAGGTAAAACAGCGAGTCCTGACTTTGAAAAGTATTTACATACATTCCAGAGCATTCCAAACTTATACAGAATAAACTTTGTGGAAAAAGGCATTCCATTCCCAAAATTGCGTCTTTGAAACTGGGATCTGAGTGGAAGAAATGCATTATGTTACTTCTACATAAAGAGAAACAGAACAGAACTTTTAGGCCCAAATGGAGCATTCCAGGAAAATTTGTCAGAGGAGGGCAAGCGCACCCAACACAGATACTCAGCATAAGGACGTGCTTTGCAATGTGAGCATATTTGAGCTTGCAATGGAATTTTAAAGCCATCCAGAAACAACAGATGTTTGAACCCGTACAATCCAACTCCTTGATGCCAAAATTAGGACTCTGATGGGGAGCATCAGAGCTGTTCATAACATAGGGAAACAACTTCAGTGTCGCTTGTCCGTGTGAACAATTCAGAGAGACTTGTTCTGCAGTTCGCTGGTCTATGAGTTTACTTGTGCCCATTCACAGTGGGTGAGAAAAACATTTCTGGAAATGGGGGTATTAATGACTGAAATCCAACTATCTTTCCTAGATCTGACTTTAATCTCCTTTCTCCACCCTTTTAAGTGCTACATCTCTAAATTGAATTATGAAACCAGAAGGGTCATCTCTTACCTATGAAAATGTATGTAAAATATGTGTATGTAATAATAATTACATACATGTAGTTCATGTGAAACACTGCATACATGTGCATGTTTTCCATATGCATGTATTCACGCAGGGCAGAATTATCTAATCAGTTCATAGTTGTGAACAGGCAAGCCACATAACATAAATAAACAAAAACCAATTCAAACCAAATCTCAGGAACAGTAAACACACAAACCACTTCTCAAGCTACTCTCCATCACTGAAGATTAAATAGGTAACAGATACATATCAAATCTCTGTTTTTCTTAGTTTAAAAAAGATATATCTTTCAATGCAAAAACAAGATTATTACTACTGTTAGCTTGTCAGGTTAGCTTCCCAGCCCCCCCGTTGAACAAATGAAAGCTCTAGATGCAATGGCACATGCCTGTAATCCCAGCATTCCAGAAGGCTGAGGCAGGAGGTTCACAAATTCAAGCTCAGTCTGAGCAATTTAATGACTTAACAAGACCTTATTTCAAAACTAAAAAAAAAAAATTAAGAAATATGCTGGAAATATAGCTCAGTCCGAAGCCCCAGAGTTCCATCTCCAGTGGACACAATCCCATAGCTTGTTCTCAGCTTCCACAGAAACTTGTTGTATACCTCATTTACTAAATAAACTTCCCAGCAAGATTGGAAGGTTTTTTGTCTCCAGAAGGGTGTTCGCACAAAGATACTTTTTATGTTAGTCACACAAATAGTGTAAAAAGCACCTTTGAGGAGAAAACGGCAGTATGGTCATGGATCTAAAAGGCGGCCAGGCTGTTGCTGCATTTTAAAAATAGCTCAGCAACTATGAGTATAATTTAGCTCCCAGCACGTAAGCTTCAGATGAACAGGAAATAGGAGTACATCTCCCAGGCCTGATAAGAGACTGTAATGCAAGACATATGTGCTGTTGCTTAACTGGCAAGCAAGGCCTGGCCAGAAAGAAGAAAAGCATGTATTTATCTTTGACCTAAAGATCAACCTTAGAAATCTTAGAATTTTTAAAAAATTGCTATTGAGCTAAGTGATGAAGTTGAGAATGTGTGGCATATAGACAATGGCAAACAAACATCTTTATTTGAAAAATAAAGATTTGAAATGACTTCCAGAGGAAATTTCACGAAGTTGGCTCTGTTTCTTACCCTTGGGTTTTCTCAGAGCCATGGCACTAGGAAGGCTCTGGTCCTTAGAGAAGTCACTGCTAAGTAAGGGGACATTTCTAGAGGAAGAATTCCCTTTGCCTATTAAAAGACTCAAGTAGCGCTCACTAAGGACATTGTTTTAAGAATATTTTCCAGTATCAATAATTATTCACCCTACTGTAAGAAATTAAAAGAAGAAATAAAAATTAAAAGATATAACACAGTTAAAGGGAAAGAAAGAACATAAGGATTAAACAATGAAGTGAGAGAAAGGAGAAAAGTTAGGAAACATGGCAGGGGCAAAACCATACACTTATATGAACAAGATGGTTAAGGTCCTAAAAGTTTCCATCAGGTTTTTGAAAACAGCAGTTAATGGGTAGAATTCTCACCCTGACTAACTCTATATGCTGATATCTGTGAACTAAGCAACTACACTGAGGACAGCAACATGTAATACTAAAATCATGCTTGAAATACCTGTCATTTTGCTCTTCTTAATGTGTACTGTTTCTAATGTCATATCAATTATTGCTGTCCTCTCTTTAAAGCAAATGTTTGTAAAAAAAGATAATAAAGCGAGACAAGATAAAAATATTCATATAGAAATATGACAGAATTCCTGAGACTACTCTTGAATTCTAGGAAAGAACTGATGGTTTTTACCTTTTCAAACAGGTACTTTATGCAAGGCAGAAGATAGAGTGACATGGTTTGGCAGTGGACATATGACAGCTTATTGATTTACAGATAGATTAATAAAATTGTTCCCTTTCACAGCCCCCATTAAAGGTAAGTGAAATGGAGCAGACACCCAGGTTGGAGTTAATATCCTGTTACTAGACCATGGTAAGAAAGACTACACTGTCTGGAAAACAACAGTAAAAAGTGTTTTTGTCTCTTTTTTTAATTTTTAGCTTCTATTTGTTTAAAGACAGAAGTCTAGGAACATTTCTGGCTCTTCAGAATAAGACTAAGAATAATGATAAGAAGAAATCTGTTTACAGTGATACATGCCTATGATCTCAGCTACTTGAGGGGCTGAAGCAGGATTATAAATTCAAGGCCAGCCTGGGAAGTTCAGTGAGATTCTATTTCAAATAAAAAGGTTTGATGTTGTAGCTCAGTGTGAAGGCCTTGGGTCTGATCCTCAGTACCACAAAAACTGATCAACCAAACAACAATAATACACCTCAAAGAAACAAAATATACCTGTTGGGTCAGGGATGCAGCTCAAGGGTAGAACCCTTATCTAGCATTTTTTGAAGTCCTATGTTTAATCTCCAGTACCACAAAAAATTATGTCAAATATTTATTGTTTCCTGTCCATACAATGCTATTGTAATTGCCAGAGATACAGCCATGGGATAGATTGGTAGCGTGCTTACATTCAAAGAGTAGTCAGGCGAGAAGTAAGTAAACAGGGAAATCGCCACTCTGCGTGTAGACAGATGAGGTGGTATGTCGCTCGACTTTTCATTGGTGGGACTGAGTACCAGACACAACTTAGAAGAAGAAAGGTGTATTTTTGCTCATAATTTAAGAGATTTCGATCCACAGTCATCAGCTGGCTCCCACGTAGAAACAGCTCCCATTACAGGAAAGAGGAAAGCTGCCCACTTCACAGAGGCTGGGAAGTGGCAAGGAAGAGACACACCCCTCCAAATGTGCACCTCCAGTGACCTCCTTTCTTCCACCAAGCCCCCACCTCCTGCCAGTGCACTCCCACTCCACTAATGAGCTCATCAATGGGTTGCCTGTGCCTGAGGTCATCAGCACCCTCAAGATCCCAACACCTCTCCAATCTCTATCCCTGATCATTGCTGCATGAAGGACTGACTCTTAGAGGGCTACATTCTGTTTAAGCCATAATAAGTGGGACTATTTTAGATAGAGCAGTCAAGGAGTGTTTTATTTGAGTTGACTAACAAGAAGCCAAATGAATGAATCTAGAGGAATATTCAAACAGTAGAGGCACATGTCCTGAGCCTGAAGCAACCTTGACTCCCTGGAAGAATAGAAAGGTCAGCAGAAGTTGTAAAATGGTAATTGGTGGGGGAAAGGACTAGATGAGCTTGGCCTACAGGAGCTATTGTTTTTTGGCTCTGGCTTTCATAAGTATCCCCCAGGGCCCTTATGTTAAAAACTTGGACCCCAGTACCTGGCACCAGGGGTTAAAGGTAGAACTTTAAAGAGCTGGGGCCTAGTGGAGGATGAGTCATTGGGGGTGTGCCCTCAAAGGGAGACCGGAAGCCAGGCTCCTTGTTATTGACATAGAGCAGGTCAGCTTCCATGCCTCATGCTTCCACATAAGGTGCTGCCTCTCCCACAGGCCAGAAAGCAATGAGCCCATTTGCCTGATCATGGATGGAAACCTCCAAAGAGTGAGGCAAGATAAACCTGTCTTCCTTGGACATTGATTCACTCAGGTATCCCCAAGATGGAACCTGACTAGTGCAGGAAGGTCCTGTGCTTTGGGAAGGATCTTCATATTCTTTAGGTGCTTTTTTAAAGGTCGAACTCATATGAAACTAGAGTTTGTCTCTCCAAGCCTCCTTCCCTCTACCTCCAGTACTGTCTCATCTGCAATTCCTATACTACTTTCTATTCTTGTCCCTGCCCACCCCCCGAAGAATCATTTGCTGTCCCTTGGACACTGATTTGTCACTTAAAGGGCAGGCAAAATATCTCAGCAGATTAAAGCATATGCAAGCATGCCTGTCGTTTGGAACCCCCCCCCCCATGTGCTGAGAGACAAACACCATTGGGTGTGGTGGCTCTCACCTGTAATCCCAGCTCTTGGAGGCTGTAAACAGGCGGATCACTATGAGTCGGATCTAGTAGTGAGACCATGAATACCCTACAAACCCTTTCCTAAAAAAAAATACAAAAAAAAAAAGCACTTAAAACACAAATTCATGATGTTACAGTACAGGTTCTCCTATGTCCTGAGTCTTCACTGACCTTGAAAGGCTAGGGCCAAAATGTTGGCTGACCTTGCAGCCCTTCCTTTTCTCCAATTTTTGATCTGCAAACTTAGGTTGTTAACTCTCCAGAAAAGAAGTTTATTATTACCCTGCAACATATACAGTTCAGTTTACTCTCGCTATCTGTCTAAATATCAGACATCATAGGCATAACATGGAACAGGTATTTTCCATCAATATTGATATATTAAACTTTAAGTCCTTACAGAATATGAAGAAAAAACAATTTAAAAAATAGGAATGAACATTTTACATATATTTACACAGAAATTTAGAAATCTATCCATATACAGCATTGTAGCAGGACTGTTCTGTGACTTTTTTCCCTGTGTCTTATTTTTCATTTATTACATTAAAAAATAAACTTTTATTTGAAAGACAGTATAGAAATACTTAGTATGCCATGACAAGAAGTATATATTTAGAAGATCAGAATGACAGGCATTCCAAGCGTGACCCTTCTATTACACATTGCTATCTTCAATGCAGTTGCTTGGTTCACAGGTATCAGCATATATACCTAGTTAGGATGAGAATCCTACCAATTAACTTCCTAGTTTCAGAAACCTGCTGATATTTCTCAGGATCATTGCCTTACCCATCTAGTGTGTATAAATGTATGTTTTTGGCACTGTCATGTAACTCAGATATGCCCCAAATTTTCTAATCAAGGAGATTATGGAGCCACAGAGGAATGTGATTGATGATGTATAATGTGCCTAAGGAGAGTCACATGGAGAGAAAACTTTCTCTCAGGCTTCCACAGAGAGCAAATTGGTCAAGCAATGGTCGTGACTCATACACAGGCTAATGCTGGCAAAGGATCTATAAAGTGTGGTACAGGGTTACAGGATAAATCCTAGGGGTATCCTGTGACTGACCTTCTCAGATATAAAAGTTACATTTTCTGTTATGTAGGTCTTGCTTTATCTTAGTCTTAACCATCCAGCATAAAAGTACAAAAACAAGGTATATAAAGTAAAGCCATATTGATATGCTGAGCTGTGAAGGGCTCAAGTCAACAACTTCTGCGCATAACCCACTACTACTGTGGACTGCTGGACTGTGTTGGATTGTTTTGCTGAATTCACACACCTATAGTATTTTTTAAATTTATTTATGTGTATTTTAACCTGAAGAGTGAAAAACAGAAGCAAAAACAATTAGAAAAAAAATGACATAAACAGGGTAACATACAACAATACATATGTTACAGGTTCCCAAATGTGTGTGTGTGTGTGTGTGTGTGTCTTTTTGAGGCAGGGTCTCACTATGCAGTTCAGGCTGGCCTTAAGCTCACTTTGTAGCTCAGGCTGGTCTCGAACTCACAACAATCCTCCTGCCTCAGCCTCCTGAGTGCTGGGATTACAGGCATGCACCACCATGCCCGGCCTATATTTTTTTTTAATAAAACAATCCAACACAGATCAGCAGGCCACAATAGAAGTGGGTTATCCACAGAAGTTGTTGACTTAAGCCATTCATAGCTCAGTACATTAATGACTTTACTTTATATACCTTTTCTGCTGGATGGTTAAGACTAAGATAAAGCAAGAAATATAACAAGAAATGTAACTTTTGTATCTGAGAAGGTCAGTCTGGTACCCTCTGGGTTTATCCTATAGCCCTGTACCACACTTTGTAGATTCCTTGTCAGTGTCAGACTTGTGGATGAGTCACGGCCATTGCTTGACCAATTTGCTCTCTGTGAAAGCCTGAAAGAAAGTTTTCTCTCCATGTGACTCTGCTTAGGCACACTATACGTCATCAGTCACATTCCTCTGTGGCTCCATAATCTCCTTGATTAGAAAATTTGGGGCACAATTGAGTTACGTGATGTTACAGTACAAATTCTCCTATATCCTGAGTCTTCACTGACCTTGAAAAGCTAGGGCCAAAATGTTGGCTGACCTTTTGGCCTTTCTTTTTCTCCAATTTTTGATCTGCAAGGGTTGTTAACTCTCCATAAGAGAAGCTTATTATTGCCCTGCAACACATGCAGTTCAGTTTACCCTCACTATCTGTCTAAATATCAGACATCGTAGGCATAACATGGAACCTATAGTATTTAGATGCCAATGGAATACCCATCTCTGACATGACTAAACAAAAAAAGGGGCTACAAAGGAAGGACCATTTTTGTATTTGTATACACAGAATAGTTAGGATAGATATACAGCTACTTTCACTTAACTCAATTAGAAGATTTGTACTAACAGTGTTTGGACAGGTTATCCTGTCTGCTTCTTATATTATGGATAACCACTAAGAAGATAACAATGTACAATGTATTAATTATTGAAACTGTCAATATTAATTATTAATCAGCTTTGAAACTATCTCATTGATATTTGTTTCTCAATAAAAAATAAAATAAAATAAAAAGACTGACATAAAAAAACAAACATAAGTCAGGCGTGGTGGCGCATGCCTGTAATCCCAGCACTCTGGAGGCTGAGGCAGGAGGATTGTTGTGAGTCCAAGACCAGCCTGAGCTACGAAGTGAGCTTAAGGCCAGCCTGAACTGCATAGTGAGACCCTGTCTCAAAAAGACAAAAAAACAAAACAAAAATTCATGGTTATTTTTTCCAGGTTGACGTCCATTGCTTAAACTGTAATTACTTAGCACATCCAGTTTGTCATATAGAACCTTTGTATCCTTAGAGCTCATCCCACATTGAACACAACAGGGAGCCCACAATCAACTTTTGGATTATTTAAGGAATTAGAGGCAAAGAAAGAACATGCATGTTTTTTCCATACTCAAAGCCATGAGTTCCTTGCAGCCGACATTTGAAAAGCTTATCTTTGAGCTCATCCATATAATCTTTCCTAATTCACAAGAGGGTTCTCTATGAAGATTTAAAAAAAAAAAAAAAAGAAGAAGAAGAGTGTGATGCTTCCCTGAAAAATACTGTAGTGCTAATTTTCTTGTTAGGGTACTTAAGATATTGCTGCCCCTTTGGCAGGATAAACATTAACAACCAACGGTCTCCTTGTAGAGACACCTACTACTTTTCTGTGGTTTGATGTTAGCATGGGATGAGTTGTAGGCCATTTCATCGTACCTGGATGGTGATCTCTGCTGTCTCATGAAAAGATGACAGAAATGCAACTCCTAGCTGATGACAGGAAAGAAAAGTACAGGAGGCAAAGGGAATGCACCACAGGATGGCATTCTTATTGAAAACCAGCAATGTTACCTCCTTGGAAATCATCTGATCCAGTCAACAGCAGCTCCTTAGGAGTATGCAATTGTGTCTAGGTAGAAAGCAATCTTTTCACACACTCTGCTTTTGAAATTGTACTTCAGTGAATGAGCAGAAGCCCTAATGTGGAGGTGTATAAGTGTCCCAAAGGAACCAAGCAGAAATCTCTACCGTATGGAATTATCTGTGCTAAAATCAATTACATAGGGTCTAGGGTGAAGTTCTGTGGTAGAGCATGTGCTTAGAATGCAGAAAATCCTGGGTTCTATCCCCAGCACTAAAACAAACAAACAAACAATATAAATCTCAACTGAGGGACATTGCATAGAATACCTGGTAAGTATTCCTCAAAAGCATCAAGGTCACCAAAAACAAAGAGTAAGAAACTATCTCAGCTAACAGAAGTCTGAGCAGACAGGAAGACTAAATGTGGTTGCAATGAGGTCCTGAAGCAGGAAAAGAGCAGCCCAAGGAAGCACTGACTCTAGTCAATAATTGTGCATCAATACTGGGTCGATCAATGTAGTACATAGTGCAATGCAAACTAAGATGTCACACCAGGGGAGGCTGAGAGGCTGGTAATGGGAATTTTCTGTAATACCTACACATTTTTTTTTTTTTTTGCAAATGTTAAGTTGCTCTTTAAAAATGAAATTAATAACATAAATTATAAGAAAGCCATTAAATAGAAAAATTCTATAATTAAGAAAGAGAAAGGAAACTCTTTCAAAACTGATAAGTAAAGAGTCTCAATGTTATTAAGTAAAAAATGTAGCTATACAAGAACTCATATTTGCCTAGAGAAACCTTGAGTGGACTGCAAGAACTCATATTTGCCTAGAGAAACCTTGAGTGGACTGCACATATAAGCACCTAATAACAGTGGCCGTCTGTCTAGGGTAGAATGAGGAAATCAGAATGCATGAATATCAGACTGGGAATACTCATGCATGTGTACACACACACACACACACACACACACACACACACACACACACACGCAAACCATATGAGTGAAATACCTATTTAACAAATTGAGTCAATGCCTTTTTATAGGACTCTTCATAATTAAGCAGTAGGATGAACCCCTGGGTAAAGCAAGGCCATAGTCGCAAAGCAACTTCCTTTCTCCAGAATCTTCTACCTCTGGTATCTCTATCAGAGAATTTAAAAAAACAAGTAGAAAATGAAAACTCAACTGATTTGAACCTATTTAACTTGTAGAAATTAATCTCCTACAACCAAGATTCCTAAAAAATTTTGCATAAAAGATCATGCTATCTTTACATAGCATCCTGCTTCTGTTTCTGTAAAATGAGGGTAGGCTACATAAAATTTACTGTTCTAAAAAACTCTTATTGTCAACTGAAAGAGTGATAATTCATGGGTAGAAATAAAAAAGAGCACAGGATGGGAGACCTATAAGATATCCTTTAGGGCTAGGGAGATAGCTCAGCGGCATAAGTGCCTGCCTGGTAAGCACAAGGCCCTAAGTTTGATCCCTGGTACCAAAAAAAAAATGTTGGCATTAAACATTGTTTGAAGTGAAAACTATGAAAATTTATAATTTTCAAGAAAGAGTAATAGGTCAAGGGGTCTGTTTTAGCTCTGGTATGATGGTTCCCCACCGAATGGTTCCCCAGTAAAGATATAAAAGGGACAGAATCTTACATCAGAAATTAACTCATTAACAAAGAATTATGATTTAAGTACTGAAGTTCAGTTTGTCTTTATCTCAAAGAGCTAGCAAAAACATGGCTCAGATGAAAAGGCATTTATTCATATGAGCTTTTCAAGGATATTATCTTCAAGTCAGATGTACACCCTAACATTTGGGAGATCTGGGTCCAAAGTCACAGTGAAGTCACCATGCCATGTATATAAATAGGTTAAAATTCTGAATTAAGCACAACAAATTTTGGTACAGGGTCTCACTACATAGCTCAGACTCATAGTAATCCTCCTGTTTTTAGACTTCCCAGTGTTGGGATTATAGGTGTGTGCCACCACACCTGGACTCTGTCAACAGCTCAGTACACTCTGGGGCAGAGCTTATGTCAATATGCAGGACCCGGGATCAAACCCTCATCCCTGCGCTTGCCAAAGCAGGCATTTAGTCTGCTGAACTATCTCACTGGCCCTCAAAACAAATTTTAAAATAAAATTTATATCCTTCTATCTTGACACCTTCAAAATGACCTGAGAAATTAGGTTTGAGTTTAGATTTTTCATAGTCCTCACAGTTCCATACCCATTGTAGCAGGGGAGAAGAGGAGAGTTGGCCTACTGTCCCCGGACTGTCGCCTTGGGAGGACGGAAGTGGAGAAGCCATGAAGGTTGCTTGAGTGACACGAACTAGAAGGTTCACCTCTGTTCTGGGTGCACTCATGAGGTCTGGTGGGGCACATACAGTGTAAGTGGTACATCCACTTGGCAACACCAACACCACCCACCTTGGGGTGAGGGAGCAGCACCAAAGCAAGGCTGGAGTGTGGGCCTCAGAATTGCAGGGCTCAGGGTGAAGACCTTTCTTGCCCTTTGCTAAGGGTGAGATTGCTTCAGATGCTTCTCAATGATCAACCCTCCCTAAAGGAACAGAGAGTAAAACTTTCTGGTTTCTTTGTAATATTGCTTTCGATCTTTGTTCTGTTTTTGAGGTGCTGGGTGTTGAACTCAGAGCCTTGGATATGGTAGGCAAGTGCTCTACTCCTGAGCCACTTCCCAAGTCCTAGAGTAGTGCTTTGGGACAATTTATTAAAATTTTAATTGACAAATAATATGAATTTTTAAATGTGGTGATTTATCTTTTGGATTTTCTGAAATTCAATTTCCTATGAAAAAGGCAGTAAAATGGAGTTGGTTGATAATGATTATTTTGTGTCATTTTTACACAGTGTATGATTCAAAAGACCACCTCTAGGGAAGGGGAATGAAGGTGGGCAGGATGAAGAGGAGACTCCCTCATCAGTTGACGCCACTCTGAAGTTTGGATTTTTTAATAGCGTAGGCATATTGCACTTTACATGAACATACACATACGAAATTAAAGACCTTATAATATCTTAAGCTAACAGAGAAGTCTTAAAGCTGAATTTATCTGGTCCCCAGAGGAAACATTGCCAACACAACATATTAGATAATGTGATAAATACAGAAACTCTATTTTTTTTTATTGGCAACATGCACATTTGAAGCAAGCTGTCAGTAGCAAACAGCTTTGCTTAAGTTGCCCGGTTTAGCAGATGTCTTTGTTAGGAATGTGACAATTATCGTCATTATTTATTTCACTGAATATCAAGTGGTACAGAGGGAGGCCAAGTCCTCATCAATAGCGCACATGGTTCATTACATCATGCGGGCTCCACACGTGCCTTCCTCTTTGTTGCTTGCTCTTGAGATTCCCACAGAAAGACAGACGTGTATCACACAGAAAGAGAATGCAGTTCAAAGAAATACCAGCTGTAGCTCAATTTCCATAGGTTACATGGAAAAAAGGAAGTATTTTTTCCTAGCTACTTTACTTGTTGCATAGTAATAGTGAATTTACCAAGTACCTTATTCTGCAGCAGATAATTATCTTTCAATTATAATAAAAAATTATAATAAAAAATTATCTTTCAATTATAATAGATAATTACATATATTCTCCCATTCATACTGTCTTCCTTTTAATCTGTTATTATTTGTATTAGTCACTGGTTTGTTTTGATATGATTTGATGAATTTTGTGATTCCCCCCCCACTGAATAATTCTTATTGTAGGGATTCTATTTGGAGTAAAACATTTATGACAGATGAAATTATTACTGCCCTATATAAGGTAAATTTGACCTCTGATTCTACAGATAAGTGAAGGTGACCTTTTATGCAGAATTCAACAGTTTTGTAAGCAATAAAGAACCTACTAGAAAGCCGGGTGTGGTGGCACAGACCTGTAATCCCAGCACTCGAGAGGCTGAGGCAGGAAGATTGTTGTGAGTTCGAGACCAGCCTGAGCTACAAAGTGAGCTTAAGGCCAGCTTGAACTGCATAGTGAGACCTTGTCTCAAAAAGACAAAAAAAAAAAAAAAAAAAAAAAAAGAACTTACCAGAAGTGCTCCACATCCATTAGGTTATACACAAAAATGGATTAGACTCTGACCGGAGCTCCATTCTAAGTCTGAGTGCTCTAGTGGAGAAGAGAAACAGCCCAGACAGAGTGCAGTATGATGGGTGTTCCAGACATGGTATCAATTCAGGTTCTGATAATGTAGGGAGGTTCTTGTTCTGACTTTGGTGATGGGAAGGGAACGTTCTAGTGCATAATAACTTAAATCTGACTTAGAAGGTTCCTGGTACTGGAGACTGAAAGCTAGGGACTCCTTTTTGATCTCTGGACCTTATGGACACTAATATGGGAGGCAGGCCACACAGAGAGGCAGGAGTCTGGGAAAAGGTAACTGAATATGGTATAGGGTCTGCTTGGGAGATCTGTCACAGGTTAGGTTATGAGGATGGAATGAAAGGGTCATACTAGAGAGATAGATTGAAATCAAATCATGGAGAACTTTGACTAAAAAGGATCAATAGGTAGGAAATAGAAATCTTTCATCTGGATGAACAACATGGTTGCATCCAAACGTCAGGAAGATGATTCAGCAGCAGTATTTTGAAAATATCAGTGGAGAAAGGCAGTTTTAAAAAACCTGGGAATGTGCTTTATAAAATGTACGATCACTTAGCATGAGATTTCACTAAATGGAAGAAATAGAAGCTGAAAGCAGGGTAGGAAGGCTACTGCCATCGCCCATGCAGGAGTTAACAGCTTTGGAAAAGTAGTGCACAGAACAGATTGATTTGAAAGATAATGGTACAGGGGTCCTCCACTGAGTTGATACGCTAAGACGGAGAACACAGGAGTAAAAAGTGGTGCACTGAACATAAGTCACAGTTTACCACATTAGAGGTGTCTGTACTGTATCAGCATAACCGTTCAACATTTAGTTAGAAATAAGGGTCCAATTAGGGAAAAATGGGTGAGGACTAACAGTAGAGACCTGGGAGACACTCTTCACAAAAGTGCTAAATAGAAAGATTGAACCCTGAGATTAGATGAGATTACTAAGGGACTGTTGAGAATTAGAGAAGACTGAGTATTGAATCTTCAAAGAGCTTCTATTTTTTGTTCACCTGATGGTAGACAGTAGAGAAAGCAGGGTAGTATCCTGGAAGAAAACTAAAGAGAAACAGTTCTCAAAGCAGGAGAGTCAGAAGATAACACAGACACGGTGGAGATGAGAGTTCTAGGGAGGAGTAGTTGCTCTTCCCAAACGCTGTTAAGGACAGAATTTTTTTTTTTGAGGACAGAATTTGAGGTTTAATTTGTGTGTCGGGGGGGTGTGGGTGTGGGGGTGTGTATGTATATTTTAGGGAAGGATCTACAAGGTGTTCAGGGTCTCACTACTAGATCGGATTCATAGCGATCTTCCTGTTTACAGCCTTCCAAGAGCTGGGATTACAGGTATGTGCCACCATGCCCAGTCTCAATTGCCATCTCAGTGTGCCCTGGGGGTGGGTCCTGTATGGCAGGTCCAGGGATTGAACCCCTGTCCTGCTTGCATGTACTTCAATCTGCTGAGCTATTTGGCCTGCGCGAGAAGAAGGTTTAAGAAGTGATTTGCTTTAGGACTTTCCATAGGAAGATGGCACTGAGGATCAAGGGGGAAAAAACAAAACTGAATAAAATTTGTGGATAAGGAGACAGGAATATCATGAATGGAAGTTAGAGTCAAAGAAGCTTCTCCTTAAGGGATGACAAAAAAGGGCTGCAGGTATTAAGGGAATGTCTAAAAGGAAGAAAGGAAAGAAGGAAGGTAAGAAATAAAGAAAGAAGGTAGAGAAAGAGGAAGAGAGGAAGGGAGGGAAGGAAGAGCCTAGACAATACGTGGGGAGATTGTGACCAAAGTCAGTTTCATGTCACAAGAAGGGGTGAGAACAAAAGAACAAAGGGAAACAGTGGCTTTAGGAGGAAATCATGAAAATTCTTCTGCCAGCACTTGGAAGATAAAGGGGATGGGTGATTCTTTGGACAAAATAATTTTTTTTTTTTTTTTTTTTTTTTCTGAAACTGAGGATTGAACTCAGGCCTCCATGCTTGCCAGGCAAGCGCTTATTCCACTGAGCCATCTCCCTGGCTCCTGAAATTTGTGAAGTGTTCAAATCAAATGACTTGAGCTTCTCTTAAAACACATGTCTGGGGCCAGGGACAAAAAACAAAACAAAACAAAAAATGCAAGTCAAGAGACAGTGGAGATAGGTGTAGAAGTTAATGAGAGTTTAAAGAGCTGAAATAATGGGTAAGATTATTTAAGAGTGAATTAAGGAGAGATGAGAACACACATGGATAGTGTTGTTGAGCTCCTAGGCAAACTGGATAGAATACTGTGTTTTTTAGAGCATCCAACAAACCTGGTTATGCTACCTACTCCACAAGTGTCCAGCTGCCTGGAAAAGAAGATGCAGATGGATGCCTTAACTGGGGCTAGAAATCAGCAGAACAAGGAAGACAAGGACAGAGCCATCAGGATGCAGAAGTGGGAAGACTGTTCCAGAGTAGGGAGGGGCACTGTGGTGGCCTCAGTGGCCTGGTAGCCTGGAGGATGGGAAAGAGCTAAAAGCTCTGGACTTAATGTGAAGACTGCATCAGAAGGAGTAATAGAAAGAGATGGAAAGATAGGAAGTGGCCAGGGGAACCTTTTGAAGTCTGACATTCTCCAGTGTAGAGAAGTTGTGGGTAGTGCTAAAAGCCAAGGTATTGCTGGCCTTACTGAGGAGATCTGAAGGGGAACTGAGAGGTCAAAGAGTTAAGAGATGATTAACATGGATTTTGAAGCTCTGGACTAATGTTCTGGTTATAGAGGACCTTCTTAAACCTGACAAAAATCACATTACATTGAGTACTACAACATGCTTAGTGTGAAACTACTTAGTGTGTCACTAAGTATGACATGATGGGTTTCTTTTTAAATGACAGTTTAATTAATATAAACAGTTCCTTCTATCAGTGTACGAATTAGTACTTGAAGGATGACCCTGTACTAGAAGTAGAAAATACTAACCTGTTACTGTATACTTTGAAGAAAGAAAAAAGATAGGAACACTAAACCCAGTAATTATAAAACATTGCCCTATATTGAAGTGTATGGTTGAAGCAAGTAAATAATAGTGAGTCCCTGGAAATTACTCATATTCCTTGTGAAACTGCTAATTATCCCTTAATAATTTTCCCTGGAGTACAAACTTCCACAGTCAGAGGCTTTCCACAGTCAATGAAGCCAGAAATGTGTCCTGTCTCTCCTCAGGACTCCCTCTCAGTTGTCATAAGACCAGCATGGCAGTGGCACATCTGGAACCATTGAATGCAAGGACCACAACAAACTGGTTTCACTGGCTCTTTGTCTCCCAGATGGGGACAGAGCCACAGTTTTCTAAAGTTTGCAAAATAAATAAGTTGTTTTTTTAGAGACAAGTACAGTGACTCTATTATATGCACTCATCAGGAGATTGTACAGAGTTCGGGATGTTGTAATCACACAACTCAAAGAGGGATTGTTAGCCAGATGTTGAAAAATATATGTAAATAGGCTCTGGGAGTACACACTATCTCTAAATCTTCCCAAAGAATGTTGACCTAGTCCTAAAGCGTCTGTTTACACATTCTTTTCAAATGGTCTTTAAAGTATACTAAGACACTATTTTGCATTGCTTGTATATATTTGAAATTTTTTATAATAGTTTAAAAAAAAAAGAGGAAGATCTCTATTTTGTGTGTGCCTGTATAGCTGGATGCAACCTTTTGAGAATTTTCTCACCCTGATCCCTTTCCTCTTAAATAAATTGGAACAAAAAGACACTAAGATTTGAATGGTATAGCATTGATACCATTAAATGGTATATTTAAGTAGGAGAGGGGTTTAAAAATGCAGGTCACCAGGCCCTGCCCATAGAGGGGTTTCCAACTGAGGTGGCCAGGGACAGATGAGAAGTGCTGGTAAGTCTCCCCTCTAAGGAGTCCTGCAGACTCCAAGCTGACTGCTGTGGACCATGACTTCAATTTGGAGTGTAATTGGCAGGTGTAAGGCAGGATGTGTTTGAAACTGCATCCTAGCACCGGAAGGGAATGGAGACAGGGTCAAGGCCTACAGAAGGGAGTCAGCAGAATTTGGGCAAGAGGTCAGGACTTAAAACTGACAGGATTTCAGTTCAAGTCTGGAATCCAATGCTGACGGAGCACAAAGATGGAACCCTAAAAGATCAGCTGCCAGTCTTGTCCCTCATTTAGCAGGCACCATGCAAAGCTCTTTACTAACATAATTTTATTTTATGACCTTCATCCTGCCAGACCTGCTGATATCAAAGTCAGAGAGCCTGTAAGCAGTAGCACTGGAATCTGGGCTTGACTCCACTCTAACTGTGAAGTTCCTTCTCTGTATGCTCCTCTGTGGTGCCAACAAAGCCTGGGGAAAAGGTCCCACAGGCTCACCCAGCGTGACACTCAGAGGCCACTCAAGCTTGATGGCTCTTCTTCTAGGAGGCATAGGACAAAATGGCTGTCTCCATACTCCACTTGCTGGGGACAAAACAAACTCCCAGTGGCTCCTGACTCTCAGAGTTTCATCATCTCCAGGATTATGTTCCAGGCAACAGAGGGCAAATTTGTGTTTGTATCCACAGCCTCTCCAAATTTACCTATTTCTTCTCCTGGCCCCAAGGAAGGTCCACTGTCCTAGTTTCAACTTCATTCATGTCAAGGAATATGTATCTGATTACAGACAGAAGCACCATGCTTTTAGGTCCTACTGCTTTTGAGCAAAGATCAGGTACTTAGAAGAATGAGATGATATTAGGAGCAGGGGACAGGAAGGATATGGAAGACATGCTGAATTCCCTGAGTTTACACTTGCAGACAAGCTGGAATCTATTCCAAAACGGATCTCACAACTATCTGGAGGGAAATGATAAGATTTCAGGAGATGGATGGGATGGCCAAGAGTTCTGCTGCTTTAGAGATTCTCTTGAAGTACTTTTCATGCTGCTGTACAAGCCCATTTGGACAAAGTCTTCTTTTTTTCACAGGAAACAATAAGTATGTGTATGAAACTCACAAGGATGGTCATCAGTGGCTGTATCCCATCAAAGGCCCTTTATTCTGGTAACTGAAGTTATGGACCTAGCCACTGTTTTGTTAATATTCCAAGCACCAGTGCTATCCTACCCTTCAATAAATGAGTAAACAAGCATGGCTCTCCTGCTAGTCCCCACTCGCCTACCACCATGTCCAACGAGAACTCAAGACCACAGAATTTTCTCTGCTGACCAGTACCACTTGTGAGTTCCATACTGTTTGCAGATACTTTGGACTAGTGGCTATGGCTGCCAAATATATTTACATGTACATATCTTTTTCTTTTGATTGAGGTAGTAGTTTGGTTGATACAATATGATCTGTGAATTACAAAGACAAATGTCAAGCTGTATAGTGATTTTCTTTATCCTGTATACACAATAGGAGAAAGTAATCTTATAGGGCAGCATGATAAAGCAGACCAAAAGCATGGTTTTATTGCTGATGAACTATAACATTTGCAAATTATTGACTTCTTTGAGACTTGATTTTTTTCATAAGTCAAAAATATTAATATTTGCTTTGAGATGTTCTTGTGAGAATTGAATGTAATATTGTGAGGAGACTCAAGAATATTTGCTGAATAAATATGTAGCTGGTACTAAACAAAGATGGGTTTAATTAGTTATTCTTTAGAGACTTTGCACCAGTACACCCATGTTCCTTAGGAAATAATTTAAGAATGGCTGGTTTCATCTTGAATTGCCAAAATAGATGTTGCAAAAATTCAAATTATATAAGTGGAAAGAGAGGCCCCACTCCACCACCTGCACCTTAGAGGTAAACACTCTTAGCAGTTTGATATAATTTCAGACTTTTTTCCTAGCCATGTACATACATACTTAAATGAGTTTGGTTTATACATGATGTCCTGCAACTTGAGGTTTTAACAAGTGAACTTTTTGTTCTTTCATTACTGGAAAATGAACCCACATCCTTCTCACTGAGCTATATACCCAGTTCATTTTTTGAGACAGGGTCTCACTAAGTTGCCCAGAATGGGTTCAAACTATGATCCTCCTGCCTCATCTTCCCAAAGTTCTTACAGGTGTGATTACAGGTGTGAATATTAACACTGTAAACATTTTTTGGCTTAGTATTTTATTTGCATAGTTGACTCTGTAATTTATGACCCAGGTACCCCATTAATGGACAATTAGGATAGCAGCTTTTATTCTTTCCACGATGGCTGTGGTTATCTGTGATAGTTTTTCTGAGTTAAATTCTACAGGAGGCAGAGTATATTACCCAAACCTTGCTAATTTGTGGGGACAATAAGGCAAATTACATCTATGGAGGCTTTATATGGTGAAATCCTTAAGTCCAGTACCTCAGGGTGGGGCTATATTTTAAAAGAAGGCCTTAGGGATGGGAGATAGCTCAGTGGAATAAGTGCTTGCCTGGCAAGCACAAGGTCCTGAGTTCAATCACTGGTAACACACACACACACACACACACACACACACACACACACACACGCACTAAATGAATAAATAAATAAAAGGCCTTTAAAAGGATGATCAAGTTAAAATAAAGTCCTTATAGTGGGCCCTAATGTGGTATGATTGTTGCTTTAATAAGAAGAGAATATTTTGATTAAAAATAAATTTGTACAGGGTCTCCCTATGCAGCTCACACTGGTAGTGATCCTCCTTTCAGCCTCCCCAGTGGGATTACAGACATGTGCCACCACACCTGGAGTATGTGGCAGCTTAGCATGCCCAGGAGTGGGGCTGGCATGGCATGTGCTGCCTGGGATACATTCCGGTCTGTGAGCTTGACTAGGCAGGCACTTAGTCAGCTGAGCTATCTTGCTAGCCCAAGAAGAGGAAATTGGATGCAGGCAGAGACAACAAAGTTGTGCTCACACAGAAGAGGTCATAAAATGCATGTGAGATGACCATCTACAAGTCAAGGAGGGAGGCCCCTGGAGAAAGCAAACTTAATAACATCTTGCTCTTGGCTTTTAGAACCAGAAAGTAGATTTCTATGGTTTAAGTTAGTGATATTTAGTAATGGCACTGGAGAATGAGTAATCACTGTCCCAGCCCTTGAGTCCTTCCTGCTCTGAGCCAAAACCTGTGGCCTGAGCAAACTGTTGTAGTCATTTGCCCTTTCTGTCCCTGCTCTTTGTCTTTACCTTGTTGAGTTTATTATTGTGATCCTTGGAAAACATCAACTATCTTTGGAAGTTCGATGTACCTTGTCCACTCATTAGGCTACAGGAAGGAGTTATTAAGACATTTTCCCATTGAATCCTCCCCTCCTTTCCATATATAAACTACAAAATAGATGAAAACCTTTCTCACAGATCTTCTCCCACATGTCTTCCTCTGATTGATAGAAGTAAAAAGCTCACCTCTGGTAGTCATTCTTAGTTCATTAGGTAAGTCTTTTGATTTACATAATTATTCTAGATTGACTTAGTGTCTAGGGAAAGTTAATGCATCCTTTAAAATTGAATTTGACTCTGCCCTGGTAGTGCATGCATGTAATCCCAGCACTGCAAGGCTGATGCAGGAAAATCAATGTTTGAGTTCAGTATGGGCAACTTAGTGAGACTCTGTCCCAAAATGAGAAATTATGAAAAAGTATTAGGCTGTAGCTCAGTGTGAAGGTCTTGGATTCAATCCTTAGTTAAAAAAAAAAAAAAAAAAAAAAAAGACTGAGTTTCAGCATTCTCTCCCCCTGGCTACCCTTCCTCCACACCCTGATGCAATTTGGTGTGTGTACTTCTTCAAGATGTAAGAAGGAAACCTGAAATTACTTGAGGATCGATATCTTGCTCTGCAACCATCTCCAGTAACCTTTACATATTTGACATTCTTTTGATTTCCTGAAGAAGTGACTCACCCTGAATTATACAGAAGATGGAATAACTGATCTCAAGGCCTCCTGATTGTTTTTCCTTCAGCAATTCACTTTACTAATAAAGTGAAAGATTGACTTGCTGATTATTCCATACTGATAACAAAAGGAGAAGAAGGTGGAGAGTACCTGCCAGTAATCAATAACAGGATTTTACTTATATGATCTCTTATGTTTCTTTTCAGAGCTCATTCTGGCTGCTCAAGCACCATAAGTCTGGGAAGGCTTGTGTTTACTTTTCACTAAAAGTTTGGTATATTTTTATAGTTTGTGTCTAGATGTTCTCTCAAAGTTTCATGCAGTCATAAGTGGGTCTTTCTCAGAGGTGGCCAAATCTAGAGTGTGCGATGCTGGAACTGATTCATGGTGCAGTGCTAGGATCAAAGGTACTAGGGTTAAGGGTATGAGCACTACCTGTCCTAAGTATCAGCCTGGCTAAAATACAAGGGGTAGATAGAGCTGTGTGGCCATCCCTTGTTTGCTTTGCTCCCTTCTGCCTGCCATGAGCTGCTTCTCCTCTGCCATGCCACTCTGTCTTGGAGCCAGCTGATTATGATTACTTTTCCTTCTTTTGGGTGTCAATTATTTTGTCTCAGCACTGGGAGAAAAGTAACTATGACACGTATCTTGGGAAGTTGAGTCAGGCTTGTCTCTTATCTAAAACTGATCAGGAAAGAACAGAGGTAGAAGTCACTGGGTTAAAAAAAGGATGGACATGATCTTTTGTTCCAGGGTTGCTAATGATGGAGTTTGCAGAGTCTTTCATTGGACTTCCTGGGGGGGGGGGGGGGGGAGAAGCCTCTGCAACCTGAAATCTGGGTTAGATTATTTAGAAAAAAATTGTTTTTATTTCTTTTTTCCTCAATGTGCTTGCATGTGTGTGCAGTGGAAGTTGCAGACAGATAAAGGAGCAAATATGAACATAGCATAAGAATCTCACCATTTGTAATATTCAACAGAGCCGCCCTTCTCCCCTACTGTCCAGTAGTGCTTTCACTATTCAGTTTCCTAAGCTACGGGTGAACCTCTTGCAAGTTCTTTCAGTACACATGAGTGCCTACAACATGCACAGCACTGTGCCAGGTTCTGTGGCAGAAAGCTAAGGTTTAGTCTGCCTCAGGGTCTGCAGGCCCACAGGGAAGGTAATTCATGGTCAGGTGGGTTCACAGGGTTGCAGAAACAGCTAAATTTTTAAAGAGAAAAATACATCAGTTATGTAATGCTGAGAGCATCTAAATGTCACATTTAGCACCAACTAAAAACTTAATTTGAAAAAATGAACAATTAAATGAGTGCTTCTATCAGAAACAAGGATTTCAGAAGGATCTGTTCATTTTTGTGCCATAAATCATGAATGAGAAAGGAAGTTACACACATGCCATATGTGAACTACAGAGTTACACGGTAACAGCATATCATCTGCAATACAGCTGCTTCAGTTAAACTCAAGTTCTAACATTCATAGCTTCAATAGTGGGTTGTACACAGAACCTACAAAAGATATCTGAGGAAACCTGAAATTTGGTAGGTAGCTGGTTTCATCATAAAATGTCTCTGGCCCTAAAACACTAGGTTCTCCTATTTTATGTATGTTTGTTTTGTTTATTATTATTATTATTATTATTATTATTATTATTATTTGAGACAGAGTCTTGCTATAGTAGCTGAGGGTGGGCTTCAACTCATTGTGTAGCCCAGGCTAGCTTCAAACTTGTGACAATTCTCAAGCCTGTACTTTCTGAGTGTTGGGAATTACAGGTGCACCCCACCATGCCCAGCTAGATGCTACATTATCAGAGCACACAAGTGTCTTTGGGAAACAAATTAAAAAAAAAGTTTAAGTAAGAAGTATCTACAATTCAACCCCATTTCTAATGTTGTACTGTGCCGTCCTGGATGATAAAGATAGGCATTATTTTGGTTTCATGAAATCTGTTACAGATTTGACTAGCATGTTATTACTGACTGCCAAATTTCTGGAAGCAAATTGAGGAGAAAAGGTACCAAGCCAAACACATAAAGAAGTCACAGTCATGATGCTTTCTGTGGGATGGATCACATCATGAGTAACAAACATCATCATTTTATTTTTATCAGATATTGAAGTACCTCCCTTATATAGGATCCAGTCCATATCAAATGATTAGCAGTATAAAAGTCTGAGTTTTGGAGAGCCTCACAAAGGAAAATGGCACAGTATTTTAACTATTACTAAGCATTTGTCCCCTGCCACTCAGTCTCTATATTAATCTAACAAAACTGTTTTGTTTTAGCAGTACCAGGATTGAATTTAGGATCCTGTGCTTGGCAGGCCTAAGCACTTATTCTACTGAGCTATCTCCCTGGCTCTACAAAACTGCTTCTGATAAAGCAAGCTGGTTAGTCAGGCACTGGCATTTGCATCCTCTCTGAATTTCCTGTTTTCCTGGGTGTGAGATCTCTGAGGTACATCTTTAGAAAATATTCACTCACCAAAGTATGCCAGAAAACAATTCGGAGGGGGCTTATTTGTACTGCTTGCTGAAGTGATAAGCTATGTTCCAACCTATTTCATCTACGTAATCTGAAATTCAGTCCAATTCCCTTCACTTTCAGGAACTTCTTACACAGCAGGAGGTATTCAGTCATTGCCAAAGTCAATATATTAAGTGGGGTTGTTGAAGGCAGCTGGTTTCCCATAGAACCATGTGTCCCCATTTCCTATTGCAGTCAGTTTCTGATTCAGTGGTAGGAAGTGCTAAGAGGATTGGCAGCAATGTCCTTTTCCACTCAAAATTTCTTTGACGTACTTTTGATTTTTCTCTAGTATTGTGTTCAGGGTGTTTCTACTATGTAATCAGAATGGCTGGCTGTCTATCAAGGTGCTGATTGGCACAAGAGAAATGCTTTCCTCTTTTCCCTGACCCCCTGGGGGGGGGGAGAGGAGAGACAACTGTGCTGCCAGTCTATTCCCACAGACACAAAGTCCTTAGGGAAGTGTGGCTCCCATCTGCAAGAGAACTAAGCCTCCAGGGGAGCCCTGGAACTTGAAAATTCCTAGAGAGTCCAGCAATAGGTTGAGATAAGCCTGGCCTTGTGGGGATGTCTGAATTCAAGCATCATATTTCTGGGCTTTCCTCCCCCACTCCTTTCTTGGCTGGTGGGAAAAAACAAAACCCTTCCTGAAGAAAAGAATTTAAGAATGGGAGCTATTCTGATTATTTCCTTTTATTTTCCTTTTAAGCCTCTGGGCTTCAAGTTGCATGACTCTTTCACTTTTTATGTTATTATTGCGTGTTTTGGCCTTTTTTATTCCGTCAAGTTTGACGTTTACAGAATAAGTATGAAGCTTTAACTTTTTCATGAATTACATAACCTTGTGAGTATCACTTTGTGGTATTTTATAGATGCTTAACCAATGAGAGGGCATGCCTATGTCTATTCCATTCACATGCAGTACACTGTCAATTATCTTAGGTCCTTTAATCCCTAACAAGTATGTATGCTGCTTAATTATGAATTTAAGATTAGAATGCACTACTAAGTTTCAAATACTTATACGTTAAAAGATGTTACAGATGGCAGAATGTTTTCCCTTGTGTGACCTCTTGGTTTGTTTTTCCTCTCTCACCAGTGATGTGGATGGAACCCAAGGCCTCACATATACTACATTTGTACTTTACTATTGGGTTGATCCCCCACCCTGTATAATATCTTGAAGTATTAGTCTTCATATTTTAAATTTTACTTGAAAAAAATTAATTTATATGAAAATAAATTTATTTTGGCTGTGGTGAGCAAGTCATATATGTTTAATACTCACAAAAAATGGTTTTAGTTATTAATGTTTTTGTTTCATATCATTTCTCAATCTTCTTCCATACTCCTTCAAAGGCAGAATAAAAACAACTGAAGGGTTTTTTTTTTATGTATTTGGACATTACTGTTAACAGGAAAATATTGCACACTGCCTAACCTACATCAGAAAATATATATCTGAAGTCTTGCCCCCTGCAATCACCACCCAACCTGACCACATCTGTTGATCTTGGACAGTATAGACAGGGGGAAAGACCTGTACCCCAGAAGTGCCACTTCATTTGTTCAGTCACATTCTGAGTTGGTCCTCAGGGAGAACCATCATATAGACCTTAATACCATTCACAAGTTCTTGCAAGAAAGTGATAGTAACTGAAAAAATATAGCAAACAATGTTTAGCAAGTGAAAGACTGGATTCAGGACCACCGGAGAACAAAACTCTTCATTTAAAGCCTTGCTGTTCACTGGAAAATCACACATTCTCTGAACTTTGTCTCAGGCCTATATAAAAATTTAAAACCTATAGTAAAGTCATGTCATTTTTCTAAGCTATGGTGTCCTCACCTAAAAAAAAAAAAAAACAAACAAAAAACGGGTGCAATACCTACTTCACAAATTTTTATATGGATTAAAAAAGTTTGATGTGGAATAGGTATTGTTGTCAAAATTATCATTTGCAGGTCATCAATAGATTACCATAGGCAATTGTGGTTTTACTTCCTAAGCTATACTCTGGTCCAGCTCATCACAGATAATTACTAAAACAAAAATATCTCTGTAGTACTCTACAGTTTATAACAAAACAGTAATGAATACTTTCATTTATGTATATCCAGATATAAGCCAGCATTAAGATTTTTGATTTTAATTGTTTAGGTACAGTCTGGGAACTTGGGGAGAAACATCTCAATTAAGTACTTTGTTTAAAATGTGTTTTTTTAAAAAATGTATTTTAGACTGGATGTGGAGGCATGTGCCTATAATCCCAGCTCTTGGGAGGCTACAGAGAATCACTTTGAGTCTGATCTAGTAGTGAGACCCTGTAGACCTTTCCCTAGAATACAAAAAAAAAAAAAAAAAAAAAAAAGCATTTTGTACAGGATCTCACTGTGCAGCTCAGACTCATAGTGATCCTCCTGTTTTCAGCCTCCCTAGCACTGGGATTGCAGGCATGGGCCACCATGCCCAGACTCTGTCACTGATTCAGCATATCCTGTAGTGGGGCCAGCATGGCATGTGGTGCCAAGGATCAAACCCTGATCCCTGCACTTGCCTAAGCAGGTGCTTAGTCCGCTGAGCTATCTTGCTGGCCCTGAAACACGTCAATTAAGAAACTTTAGTAGATGGGCTCAACCGTTCACATCTGTAATTCCAAACAACTTGAGAGAGGTAGGAGAATGGCAGCCTGTTCTACTAAGCAAGACCCCCCTTGTATACAGGCAGTCAGGCAAACAGGCTGAAGAGGTAGTTCAGTGAACACAGTGCTTGTTTAATGTGTGAATCTCTATTTAATCCTCCTTCTCCCAAAAAGAAATGTTATGCTGGCTGGAAGTGTGAATGAAGCCCTGGTTTCAAACTTAGAAGCAACAAAATAATAAGTGCTAGTATATTTGGAAACTTTTGTCTCTGGACTACTTTCCATTCTAAAAAAAATTATTGAGGGCACCAGAGTTTTTTTGAAAATTAGCATATATCTACAGATATTTAATGTAGAAACTGAGATTTAAAATGTTATTTATGGATTAAAGCATAACTCCTTAAAATATAAAAATGTTAGCATAAAGATATTATATGAAAGAACTGTACCTTCTAAGACAAAGAAAAAATTAGTTTAAAAGTGCTACTGTTTGATGTTTTTACAATTCCCTTTAATGTCTATACAACAGCTGGAGGGCTTTGATTTTGTACTCAGTACGCTGCAGTATAATCTCCTGAATATGCCAGTATGTGTTCCTAAGAGAATGGGAATACACAAGATGAAAAAAGTCTGGTATTTCAATTAAAATGATCTTAAACTATGGTTAACAAAACTATGGATTAAATTATGAAGCCCCATAAAAATGAGATTCCTCCACAGGGATCCCAATTCAGCACTTTAACCACTGTGCTAGTGGCCCTTATGCAGTTGCCGCTCAAGAAATTGGTAAAGAGGGACCATTGGGACTACAAAGGTAACCAAGACAAGTGTCTCTTGCCCATAAGAAGTTTAGACTCCACTGGAAAAGAGATGGGTAGAGTATAAAACTGTATGACTACTACTTTGACAAGAATAAACATGATTTCAGTGGGAGGTTAGAGGGTACCCAGCCCAGTCTTGGGAGACCAAAGAAGGAACTTAGGGAAAATGATAGGAAAAGAAACCAGTTACACATGGTGAGCAGAAGGAGAGGTTTCCAGATGAAAGGTGCAGCAAAGAGAGCTCAGAGTGAACAAGGCCTGGTAGGTTGGCCAGACATGAGGAAAAATACATTATATGTTTCCTAAGAAAAAGCATGAAGACTTTATAAACAGTTGCCTGGCATAAAGTTTAGAAAGTTTCCTCTGGATATAAAGCAAAGATGAGTTCTACCAGCACAAAGCACCAGGCAGAAATGGACCAAAAGGAGACAGTATTAGCCCACCTGGGATGGTAACAAAGGTAAAGTGGAATGGAGATTGTGGGTGGGTTTGGGCAGGCCCACTTGATGGGCCATGAGAGGTGACAGAGGGAGCAGCTGAGTATAAAACCCACATTCCATTGTGAGTGAGTGGTTGATTATGATTCCATTTAGAAACTGGTAACATAAAAATAGGTAAAATGAAAATGAGAATTTTAGTTTTGGATATATTGCTTAAAAATAGCCTGGGATATCCAGGTAGATATTTGGAAGGCAGTCAGCTATGTAGAGTTCTCTTCAGGAGAACTTGACCAGAAACTTACATTTAGAAGTCAATAGTATGTATATGGTCACTGAAGCCGAGGAGAACCAAAAGGAGAATATAAAAATTGAGATATAACTGTCTGACCAGGACACATTTGGGAGGTACATGGGTATCTAGTGACAGGCAATAAGCAGTCCTGAGAGGCAAAATGAAGCAGGTAGGAATCTTGGAGAACTAGAAAAGAGGCAGTGTGAGATGGTACACCAGCACTTTGAGAAGCTAAGGTAAAAGGATCCTAAGTTTGAGCCCAGCCTAGGTTTCTTTGTGAGACTTTGTCTCAAAATTAAATACAAACAAACAAAAAAACCAAAAACAGGTCTATTCTACTGAAAAAGTGGTTGCTAGTGTTCTTGATGGGAATATCACTGGAGTGTGGGGGAAGAATTCTGAAGCTTATGGAACAAATAACCCAGAGAATGAAGTTCCAGGAGGGCAGGAAGAGACAGAATCCAAAGAACCAGCAGTTGTACGGGAATCAGATGACAACAGGAAGTAGGACAGAGGAGTGGACACCTAGCCATTGTACCAGGCAGGGCATACATACACCTAGGCTTAAGAGTGTTGAAGAAGGGCGTTGTTAAATTCCTTTTGGAAGGCTTGTACTTCTTGCTGAAAGTAAGTGAGCAAGGTGGTATGATGCAATGGAGAAAATCTGAAGTGCCTGCTGTGGAAAATGGGAAAGAAGACTAACCAGACAAACAAAAATCGCTTGGTAAAGCTGAAGGATAACTTTGGACAACAAGTCTGTAGCGGAAATAATCAACAAGATCTGTCCAGAATTTCAGATCGGTTTTCTTTTTGAAACACATTTCTAAATTACAAGGTTAAGGTCTGGGCCTTTTTTATTAACAAATACAACACTGTACATAATGCAACAGATCAAAAAACCAACACAACTGTCTCACTCTCTTTACTCCCCCCACATATAATTTACAACATTCACTTTACATAAACATTGGCTATTGAACTTCCACAGGATATCACTTGATATCTTGTAATCCTCCATGTAATTTTTGTCAAATATACTGAAGTTATTATTATGTGGTAGAGTTTGTATGAGAGCAGGAATAAACCTCACTCAAGTTACTTCTTCATATTTATATAAAAAAGTATTCATTCCAGAGCCTGAAAGGATACATTCACTGTCATATCTATTAAGAGATCTGTCTTAAATATGTCAATAGATACAGGAGACAAAGATTTCGTTCATAGAGAATTAGATTCTATCAATCATAGTATTTCACTTAAATTTATATTCTAAATTGATCTATAAGTAATACTAAGCATTTATGATGTACTGGGCACATGTAAGTCTATTGCACTCTCACAAAAACCTCATCATGTAAATATTACACACATTTATAGATGAAGAAACTGGTCAGAGAAAGTTAAGTAACTTGTCCTTGGTCACACACCTACTAAATGGGGAGGTAGGATTTATACCTAAGAGTTACTCTAGAGACCATACAATCACCCTTCCCCTGCAGTGTCTCTTTTCTCCTCAAAATTTGTGTAAGTTGCTTTTATACACAGTAAATACTTTCACCGGGGGAAACGCATACTGATCCTTTTAACTTCTTCTTCCTCTTCCCTGCCTCCCATCTTCCTGAACCCCAGACTGCCTTCCCATCCTTTTAAAGATCCAAGTCTTTGATTGCTGGACACTGCCTTTTTGAGAAATGTAATTTAATGAATTTCCCAAAGTAAGAAGATCATCTTAAGCTTTAGAAATTTAACACAATCTTTGGTTGGACAGGAAGACTTTAGGAAAATTATTAAAAATGCACACTTGTGAAAAAGCATACATATATCAGGTCACAAAATAAGTTGTTCCTTTATCTAGAATATTCCTTAAAAAAAAACTGCTTGGAAATATCTCAAGTGCACAGAATAGTAAAGACAATAAAATGGAAGACCCACGCACCCTTCTCCTATGTAATTTTAATGAACCTCAATGTCTTGCCTGCTACACTTTCTGTACATTTGCTTTTGGTAGAAATAAAATATTATAAATACAACTGAACCCTTCTTATTAAGGGAACCCTTCCTTTTGTGTGCAAACAACTTATCCTGAATTTGATATGACATTTCTTCATATAACTTTTATGGCTTGATATTAAGACTTTTTAAAATTGTAGTTTAAGTTAGGGTTGCATCTCTATACCAGTAACTTTCATTCATTGATTCTCTTTCTTTTTTTGGCAGAACCAGGTATTAGAACTCAGGCCCTTGGGCTTGCCAGGCAAGCACTTACTCTACTGAACTATCTCACCGGCCTTCATTCATTGATTCATTGTTTGGTTTTCTGTCAATTTTCTAACAGTGTAACTTACCCATTCTATCACTGGACATTTACTGTTTCACTAATATGAACTGTGCTGCCGTGAGCGTTTTGTGCATGACTTTTGATAACTTTTTACGTGTACGTACATAAAATTCCTTGGCACGCAGTTTAATATAAGTCACAAGTGTGAATTATTTTTGCAAGGACAGCCATCAGGCTTTCAGAGGGGCACCAAGGATAAGGCTGGTCTGCGCATCGCGGAGGCCTAGGGGACTCGGGGACAGTGGGTTGCTGCCGCCCGGGCTACCCGGGCCCTGCCATCCTCGCGGGCATCCATTCATTTCTAGAGGTTCAGGTAACTACAGCGAAAGGGGCTACAGGCTGCCACCGTCCACCAAACAGTGACAGCAAACTGAAGCCTGGCACATCCAGGACCCAATTTCACCTCATAACCCCAAAGTTAACGAGTCGAGACGGATAATGGCACACACACTTGCCTCGAAGTGTTTCGTCACTTTCACTCACAATGACAAGTCAGTCGCTAGGATCCGAGGGTGGATGCAGCCCCAGTCTGGGGTCAGCTTCCCAGCCAGTCTCCGGCCCCGGCGCCTTTTTGTTTTACGCTAATTCCGTAGGGAGAGCTGAGACTAACAGGACTGATCCCCAGCTCCGAAACCTGACGCTGGCTGCGCGGGCAGCCCGAGGGCGGCCATCTTTACTGCGGGAAGCCCAGTCAGCGGCCATCTTTAATGCAGGCAAGACCGCACCCTCCACCCCTCGCAACGCTCCTTCTCGGCGCCGTTGAACTTCACTCACAAACCTAATGCGCTTTGACCCTAGAGGAATCGCTGAAGAAGCCTACAGAGAGGCTGGACTGTCCATGACCACGGAAGTGCCAAAGGCGGTCAATTTAAACATGGCGGAAAACCTCGAGCAGCATAACGGCGCCGACGCCGATGAAGTCATGCCTGAGATGGAGCGACGCGAGGCGGCCATGACGATCAAATCTCGCGAGATTGCGGCTGCCGCGCTCCATCCGGAAGCCCCTTCGGAGTCGGGCGAAAGCCAACGCAGACGTCGGCCTGCCGTCGCGTGCGTAAGTGGGGCAGCGACGCCGGGCGGCTACGCCGCGGAATCAGCGTAGGCGGCTTTGGAGAATCGGCGGGCTGCGCTGCGCCGGGGCTGGTCGGGCGGGGGGAGGGGATGTCGGTCAGTGCGAGATCCGCCGCCGCTGAGGAGAGAAGCGTCCACGGCGGCACCATGGGTGAGCCTCAACTCGGGGCCGCGGCTGCCTGGGCGACGGGGCGGTGGATCCGGGGGCTCGGCGGGTGCGGGAGTGAATCAGGATCGGGCGGGGGTGGCCGACCCGGGCTACACGGGCCCGGCGCGGCGGCGGGGGAGGGGAGGCGCGGTGACAGTTTGAGACGGGCGTGCGGGGGGCCGAGGCGGCGGCGCTTCCTGTGCGGCTCGAGCCGGGGCGCGGCCCCCGGGGTCCCCTGCCTGTCCCCTCGCCCGCGGCGCGGCGTCCTGAAGCCGAGTTGGGAGAGGTGGGGATGGAGCTAGGCGGTCGTGCGGCCCGGGAGCAGTAGGACCGGGAGCTGGAGGAGGAGGAAGGATGCCTGGCTCGCCTGCGGCCCCGCCACCGCGCCGCCGCGTCCCCTCCCGCTGTCCCCGCGCAGCCCAGCGGGCGTTGCAGGCGGGGAGGCTCTGGCGGCCCGGATCTAGGTTAGGGCTGGGATTTGGGCTTGGGGTACATTTTTAGGAAAAGGAGAGAGAATGGGAAGGGCGCCCTCCGGAGGGGGTCTGAAGGGTCTCTGCAAAAGGGAGGGAGGGAGTGGAGATACGGACTGGTGAAATTAAGGGAAATCAGTTTTTGAAAATTAATTTTAGTATTTCCAGTTCTCTCAAGAAGTCCTCTCATTTCCTTTCCTCCCCCGCATATTGGAAGAACAGGCCATTTCATTCACATTTTCCACTCCTGCGTTCCATTTCTTACCGTGTGTGTAGTATGAAATAAGCAGCTGAGATTTTTATTTCTAACATGTTTCCATTAGTTACTTGAGAGTACACTGTTTCAAATCTGTGCATTTTATTTTTTTAATAGTTGTAGGGAAAGGATCCATGACATTCAGTATCTGCACAGTTACTGAAGTAATAACTTGCTACTTAAATTTTTGGGAGTATGTTAACTAAGTAGCTCAACTTTAGGAATAATTTCTTTTGGCCTTACTATTTTGACGAATACCTACCTGAGTGTCCTTGAGAAACCAAATGAACGGATAATCAAAATTCACAAGCGTTTTGCTTATTTTGCATATTTGTGTTTTTCTCCGAAAGTTTGTAAGTAGGTTTTGAGGAAACACTTTGAGGCTTTGAATGTGCAGGTGGGATGAGACTTGTAGAATCCTAGTAGACTGAAGGGTGGATATAAACAGTTACCTAGCTACTTAAGCCTACCTGGATTTCTTATTCCTCTGAACAGCAAGGAATGGTATTGTTGGGGGCAGGGAATGATTTTTCATCCTACGAGCTGTTCAGTGGGTGGGGCTAGAGGAGGTAGGGTGGACTGGAGCTATGAAGTGGATGTAGGCTTGAACCCACGTAGGTGGTTTGCCTGGTAGCATCATTCTGTGATGGGACAATGTGAAGCAGCCGCGCCCTCTCAATCCAGATAAAATAACGTGTTCACAGGCTTGCAGAACTGAAGCTCATTGATTAAAATTTTATTTTGTGTTGGAGATAATTTACAGAGAGGAGATCATGTTGTCTTCATTTAGTTTAACACTGTTTGGTTACTGATTTTGGTTTAGAGATAAGATGTTTAGCATATAATCCCAGGAAAGATTATCAGATTTTTCAGAAATTTGTTATAAACTCAGTTGTTTTGATATATGCATTTTCCACTAAAAATAGCCTGTTGGAACTTCTGAGACAAGGTAGGACCCCTAACAGAACTTAGGGCAGTTTTAAGGGATTGTGCTGTCCAGCAGCAAAGTTTTGGGAGGAAGGAAGGGGTTGATCTGTGGCTTTTCACCCTTCTTTGGTACTGGGTATCAAACCAAGTACCACATACTGAGCTACATCCCCTTTCACTCCACCCACAGGCTTTGAAAAAAAAAAAAAAAAAAAAAACCGGGCCAGGTTTTAAATGGCCTAGGCTGGCCTCACACTTTCTCCTGCCTCAGCCTCCCAGATAGCTGAGATTAGAGCTTTATGGCCCTGTGTCTGGCTAGAGCGGGGCTTTTAAAGTCTCAATGGGAGTAATCAGATGAAGCATGAGTGTTTAGATCATCAGAGTGAAGTTAGTGGTAGGGCAGGTTGGTTTCAGACATGTAATTTGATAGTATGCATGTTGGCTATGCACTGTATTCTGGGAATTGCCAGTATTGCTACTTCACTGGATTATTTGCAGAGAATCATACTGCACATTTTGACTTAATAAGCTGTCTCAGTTTTTGATTTAAAGTCACTCTTTTGTCTTTTAGCTCTAATGACACATTAATTTGTGCATTTTACTAACCGAGAATTTTTCTTAACTGCTTTGACTGCAGACAACATAGCATTTATTGTATAGTGGAAACTGATATAAAAAACTGGGGTTTGTATGGAGTGTGAAGATGGTATGATTTGGGGTTTGGCTTATCAGATTAGAGTGTACTGTTGAATACAGACAGTTGGGTCCTACAGTAGGGTTTTATAGACTAGGTTTTGACCCATTAGGGGATTTTGTAATCAAAAATTTTTTATGTCCACTGATGCTCTTTTTTTTAAAGTAATGAGATGGAAAATTGCAAGATACTGCACTTTGTTTAGATTTTGAAAGGAGTTAAGTTTTGATTTATAACTCTGTGTGTGTTGGTCTAAGGATTATGGTTGAAAAGTGCACTATGGATGGTCAAACCTAAGGTCTGTATACCATATGATATGTTTTGTAGTGGTAGGCAGAAGGAAGATTGCATAGTAATGGCTGTTAAGTTTTGGGGGCTTTTTTTTCCTATTTTGGATTCATATATTGTGTATACTATGCCACTGTGGTTAGAGAGATGTAGGGCCATTTTCTTTTTCTTTTTTTGGCAGAACATTGGATTGGACTCAGGCCCCTGGGCTTGCCAGGCAAGTGCTTATTCCACTGAGCCATTTCCCTGGCCCTTAGGACCAGTTTCTGATGAAAGCAGGTTATTCTTCGGTGGACCTGGAAAGAAAATAGTAGTATTCAATGATTCTTCAAGCCTTAAGGAGAATTGATCTTTTTGTCTTCTTTTGTTCTGTTGCATTATCAGCTATACAGACTCAAAATTTGAGGATGATCTTGGGGAAAAGGGACCAAAACAGAAAGCTGGTGTTTTCAGTGGTATAGGACTTAGGTCAGACATATGAAATGTCATTTTGAACCATTTAAACAGTCCAGCTCTCCAAAGGTAGAATTCACACATTGGGGGTTGAGTTCAAACTTAGTGATACTATATGTGGTAATGATTCAGAGAATGGGCCATGTTGCGTGTGGGTCCAGAGCTTGACCTTGCATCTACTATAAGTGTCAGGATAGGTTAGTGCTCCTCACACAGATGAAAGTCTTGGCCTTGCTTCTCCCCTCCCTTCCCTTCTGTCCCTTTCCCTCCTTCCCCTCTCCTTCTCCTTTTTCTCTTTTTCTTCCTCCTCCTTCTCCAATCCATTTTTAACTGATACCATTGTACAGTATAATGAAGGATTGCACATTTTTCTTTAAAGTTGAAGATGGAATAAGAAGGACAAAGTAAAAGCTACAATTTTTATTATTTTATAGCATAAAATCATACTGCTATAAAAATTTCTATTGCTGAGGCTGGGACTGTAGGAATGTAGCTCAGTGGTAAGAGTGCTTGTCTAGCATGGGCAAGGCCTTGGATTGGGTCCTCAGTCCTGCCAACTAAAAAACCCATTGCTTTGCTTAGTTCTTACACTTATCTGACATAAACTGATATAAAATTCAAATACTGGTTCAGAGGTCTACAGACCACACTTTAAATAGCTCTGGATTTAGACTGTTCTTCAGTAACCAGTGTCTCTAAAAATCTCAGCAGTGGCCACTAAAGATGAGGTTATATCTCATACTATATGTTATATAACTTCATTAGCCAGTGTTTCTTAACTTCCAGACTACTTTGAAGGTTGACGAAGAATGAGTAAATACACCTTGTGATTGAGTGTATACCAAGAGGCTGCTCCTGTTTACAGTATTCTGATGTTTTTGGAATCTTGGGACATCCCAAGACATTTGTTTCACTCTGCTTGCTTTGAGCAGAATTCAGTGATGATACTGCTATTCCTTTTCTGTTCAGAAATGAATATATAGTCTCTTAAAGATTTAATGTGTTGGGCTGGGGAGATGGCTCAGTGGAATAAGCACTTCCTTGGCAAGCGCAAGGGCCTGAGTTCAATCCCTGGTTCCTCAAAAAAAAAAAAAAAAAGATTTAGTGTGTTAATTCTGTTGTCTTGCTTACTTTTGGGCCATAACAGTTATTTTTGGTGCCTACATTCAAGGAGAGGTTCCAGATCAATTTTTCAGTCTGGCAATGCTGACAGTTGGAGATTTCTAATTCTCTGTTGTTGGTGGGGTGCTGTCTTGTGCATTGTAGCATGTTTACTTGCATCTTTGGCCTCTGTCCACTAAGAAGCCACTAACATATGCTCCCCATTGTGACAGTGAAAAAATGTGTACAAACATTGTCCCATGTCATGTTGGGAAGAATTGTCTCTGGGGAGAATCACTATGCTAGGTCATGGGAACCACTGAAGAATTGTAGGACAGGAGAAGAAGGCTTCCTTAATCACCTCAGTCCTTAGAGTTTCCTTCTGGAACTCCTGTTGTTTAATGTGTTAGAATTGATCTTTCATTCATATGTGTTTTGTAATGTGTGATTGGTAATTACTGGATGTACAACACAGTACTGACTCAGAGGTCTTCCATTGTACAGCCTGCATGCATGAAGGGTCAGTCATAGTCTCTTAAAAATTCAAATTAACTGATGGTCTCTACAGACACACCAGCTCATATTGTTTGGGAGAGGGGCCAGGAGTCTGCATTTCTGAGTGTTCCTCAATAAGTAACTTTATTGAGGTATAATTTTTTTTTTTTTTTTTTTTTTGTGGAACTGTGGATTGAACACGTGCACTTGCCAGGCAAGTGCTTATTCTACTGAGCCATCTCCCCGGCCTTATTGAGGTATATAGTCTTTATGCAATAAAATGTGAAGATTTTAAGTATTAGCCAATGACTTAGACATATATATACCTGAATATCTTTTGCATCCTTTATTGTAATCAGCGTACAGAACACTTGTAGTTATCCTGACCTTTATGTTCCTTCCCAATTACCCTCTGGTGCTAGATGTAATCATCAGTAGCTATATTGTAACAGTTTTTTTAAAAAATCAGCTTTCTTGAAATACATTTATTGAGTAAATATACTACTATGTAAATTTGAGTCATTTGGAGTAGTTTTTCTCCTGTCCTATTTTATTATGTAAGGTTTCACATGTTCAGAAAAGTTCAGTAGTTAAAATAATCACTTTGATACTTTAAAAAGAACATTGATTTTAGTATTGTTCCAGAATTTGATAGACAGGAAGGTTGGAGATTTCTAATTCTCTGTCTGGGATGGATCTCTGAAATAATTTGACTGAAATTATTTTTGAGCAACACTGAAACTTTTTTCTTCCTTATCTTTACGTTCTTTGTAAAACATATTAGAAATATTCCTGCAGTGGCAATGTGAGCTTTTGTTAGATGTTGTTAGATTTTTGAGATTAACTTTGTTAATTGATTTATTAAATATATTTGGTGTTTAGCTTCAAAGAGTATCTGACACTGAAATAAAGACAGCTATGATTCATGCCCTTATGTTTATATTTTTATGTTTGAAATTTTTTATATCAGGAATTCAGATTTTTAGAAAACTTTACTGGTATGTATTTGTAATATATAATTAATACATTCATAATAGTGAGACTAAAAGTTTTTTTTTTTTTTTTGCAGAACCAGGGATTGAACTTAGGCCCTTGCTCTTGCCAGGGAAGTGCTTATTCCTGAGCCATCTCCCCGGCCTCAGACTAAAAGTTTTAAATAATCACATGATTGAAAATTGAAAGGATTTAAAAAAGAGATTAGTGAAATCATTCTACTACTTTTTTTAAGTCACCCAATTTTCTAGTCCTCAGTTTGTGTTAATAGTTCTTGTGTGTTCTTCCAAAGTGTGCACATGTGTTAGTGTGTGTATAAGTAAGATGTATGTATCCTCCTCACCCCTGCCCTTGGTAACATAAGGCACCTCATTTTTTCAGTTAGTGTGTCTTAGATTATTTATTAATACATAAAGAACATTCTTATTTTATACAGTTGCATAAGCCCGTTACATGATGTCTTAGTCTGTGCTGTTATAACAAAATACAGCAGACTGGGGAATTTATAAACCTGTTTGTTTGTTTGTTTGTTTGTTGAGACAGGCTCTTACTGTGTAGCTCAGGCTGGCCTCCAACTTACAATAATTGTACCTCAGCCTTCTGAGTGAGAGTGTCACCACACCCAGCTTCCAAGTGGATAAGTAATAAAGAACAGACATTTGTATGTAATGGTTCTAGAGACTGAGAAGTTCAAGATCAGGGCATTTTCAGGTTTGATGCCTGGTCATGGCCAAGTCTCTTTTCAGTGGGTTAAGTGCTTTTCCAGTGAGTTAAGTTTCTCTGGAGAGGTCCTCAGTTGGTGAAAGGTAAAAGTAGTGGACAGCTTCCTTGTATATTTTCTATGAGGTTTTTAATTCCGTGAATAGTGTCACACATATAAAAGTATAGATTATGGGGGCCAGGCCTGGATTTAAAACTCCACCTCTGAAATTTAACCAAACCTTGGCAAATGAGAACTTTTTTTTTTCCTTTTTTTCTCCCTAAAGTGGGACTCAAAATATTACTGGAGAATTAAATGAGAAAAGTCTTTAGCATGCTGTCTGGCGTATAGCAAGCACTCAGGTATTAGCTTAAAAAGTTATCAGATTATATTGCAGTGGACTGTTGATTTTTCTGCTTTCACTGTTGTTTAATAACTGCTATTTTCACTTTTGTATCCCCATACCTAAAGTTCATTCTCAGTAAATCCTTTGTGATGATTTAAAAATATGTAGAATATACGATGAGGCTAGGAATACAGTTGGGATAACTAACTAGGCTGAAGAAGGCATTTAATGGTTGATGGTTTTAAAAAAAAAATTTAAAAAATGGTTGATGGTTTTGATTAGGTAGAGGAATTAGGTAGAGGAAGAAGAGGAAGACCATTCTAGGCTGAGAAGTCATGTTAATATCAGGTTATAAGGCTAGAAGTAGAGAAGGGGAGACTTCTTGTGCTGTGCTGAGGCATTAAAAATGTTTTTTAAAAAGATGAGTGAAAACCATGAGACTCATCTACTTGTTGCTAGAAGGTTGGTCAGGACACCGAGGTGGGGCCATCAAGTTGTACGAGGTTCTAGAACAGTTCCTAGACTAAAAGAAGGACAGAACTAGAACTGGGACAGTTGGAAAGGTTGGTGTGAGATATTAGGGAAGATATAGATGGGGAGTGATGAATCCAGCATAGAAGAGCTTTTTGGCTAAGTGAATAGGTAGATGAGTAGGCACCAGTGAATTTGTAAGATCTTAACACAAAAACAGCAGAGAGTAGCTCAGTATGGAAGCCTTGGGTTCAGTTCCTAGTACTACAATCAGCTGATCAATTAGTCAGTTAATGACAGGGCTGGAGGGTCATCTAAGTGAACATATCTTCCAGAGTCCTAATACTAAAAAGAGATAGGATAGAAAAAAAAAATCATATTATTGAAGTGCATTAGAAAAAAAGTGTTTTGTGTGAAACTAATTGTTTTTCAAAGTGAGACTAAGGCCACCAGTTTCTTGGGTAGTGCCAAAAATTAACTTAGCATTTTAACTTATATATTTTACAGTAGCAGTTATTTCAAACTAAGGGTTAGGCTAGTGTTTCTTTACATAACTGACATTTTGTATCCTTATATATACATAGTATCTTCATAATTATATTCAGTTCTTTTTTGAGGAGGACTTCAGTCATTGTCAGTTTTAGAAAACACTAAAATAATGAGTGAAATTATTTTTATAAGAGAAGGTAAAACTTTTTGTGATTTTTAGTGCTTTCTTATGTTATCATTTTAAAAAAGGTCAACTGTACAAAAAAAAAAACCCAGAAAATGTTGCAGTAACACTTTCAAATGTCTACATTTTAAACAAGCTTAACTAAAAATTTTAGAAGTTTAATAAATATCCTTACTTTTATAAGGAATTTAAGTTGACAGCCATTAAAGGTTAATTTGTGTTCTTCCTTAATTGCATACATTGTTTTTCATGGTTGTAATTAGTGGTGTATTAGTGGTTAGTGTTCTAAATTCTGATTGGGAAACATTTCCAGTGCTTACCACACTTGGAGGCTCATTAATTTTCTCGGTAAGTGGTGGGGGCCAGAAATTTACATTTTAAGAATTTGAAGTAATTTGAGAGCCAGCCAGAGGTGAGACTTTCTGAGGTGTCATACAACATGAAGCAGTACATTTAAAAATATTCTGTAAACTCTAAAATTGTGATAGAAGAGCAAGGAAGTCACTTAATATTTCCACATGGCTTTTGATGTATTAATCTATATGCAGGTTATTTTAAATAAGCATATGGTATTCCATTATTATAACTTGTTTATAATTTCTCGTCTAGGCACTTCATAATTTAAATATTTTAGAATTAGAAATAGCATTATAAAGTGTGTCTTTAACAAACTTCTCCCTTGGGATGTTTGTTATTTTAATACTTTCTTTTTTATTTTTATTTTTTTTATCTTTTAGGGAAAGGTCTATAGGGTGTTCAGGGCCTCACTACTAAGTCAGACACCTGTTTATAGTAGTGATCCACCTGTTCACAGTCTCCAAAGAGCTGGGATCACAGGTGTGTGCCACCACACTCAATTGCTATCTCAGTGTGCCCCGGTGGTGGGGCTGTGGAGGGGCCGGCATGGCAGGCCTCTGGATTTGAACCCCTGACCCCTGTGCCTGCTTGCAAATTCTTTAATCTGCTGAGCTATTTGGCTGGCCCTTAGTTTAATACTTTCAGCTTGTTTTAGTTTACATTTCTTATATGATTGGTGAGAAATTTATCTTAAAAAAAATAATTTGTTTATTTGGTACAGGGTCTTGCTACAGACCTCAGACTCTTAATGATCTTCCTGTCTCAGTCTCCCTTGTGCTTGGATTCCAGGCATGCCCCACCATGCCTGGTTTTGGGGCCAACATGGCATGTGTGATACTAGGGATCGAACCCGGGTCCTCACATTTGCCAGTGGGCACTTAGACTGCTGAGCTATGCCCCCAGCCTGAGAAATGTTTTTATGTATAAACCTTTTTACCTTTCATGCTTTTAGTAGAATATGCTGAGCTTTTCAAAATCGCAGGGATATTTCATTTTGTGTGATTTAAAAGATGGGGTTATTACAAGCAGCATTTTAAAAACGGGTTTGTTATATAGCTTTTCACATTTCTCTGCACTTGTGGATGTATCTTCCTTCTGCTTTTAGTTCGTAGTTACCAATTTGCTGTTCCAAGTCTGTGTTTTAGTTGCCCAGTTTTTCAATACCTGGTTTATGTCTTTGTTGAAAGGCTGTAATCTGTTAAGTTCCCAGCTATGTTCTATGATTTGCTGGGTGAAAGGGCTGTCAGTTTCAGTAGGAATAGTTACTGTTCTATGAATGTTTGAAATGACATGCAAATAAAAATGACTACCCCAAACATGGAGGTAATTATATAATTTGCAAAGGCTTGGATTCTCACAGTGTTATTGTAGCTTCCATATTGCTTGGGAAAAGCAAATTGAGTTCTATACTTAACATTTTACATTTAGAGAAATGGAAACTTGCCACAAATGGATGTAATTAGTGATACTGTAAAGAAGGACATTCGGTCTTGTCTTAAGGTTTGTATTAGAATGTAGAAGTTAGTCTAATATAGAACAGTAAGAGCTTGAGGATTCGTTAATGCAGCTGCAACTCAAAAAAATAACTGAATGATTTAGCTGGCAAGTACACCCACTGAAAGCACTTACTTCTTTGTTAGAGCAGGGTGTTGTGTAGTTTGAAAGATAACTACATAGTTGTAGTAGGGATTCTTTTTTGAAATTAAACTCACTTTGTAGCTCAGCAATCCTGTGTCAGCCTCTTTTTTCAGAGATTATGGTGAGCATTATTTGCTGAAAAGTTGTAGCCCATGTCTTATAGGAGCTAAGTATTTGGTGAATATGGAGCAAATGCAGAAATAATCCCACAAATATGAAATAAAAGCACTATCCATAGTAGTACTGACCAAGATGAAGGAAAATGAAAATGTCATATAAGGATATGCTTGATAAGAGCATTTCTTGTTTGAGTTAGTACTGAAAGTTTTGAGTAGGGCTGGCAGGTTCCAGTGGTTCTTAATTGAAGGGTGGGAATAGTGGATTCCATTTAACAAATTAGAATCTAGCCAAGATGAATAAATGACTGTCTTTCTTGTATTTGCTTACTGGTCTTATTGTATACAGTCTCTTCATTTAATAAAAATAATATTTCTTGGGCTTTACCCGCAAGTTCTTGTTTGTTTTTGAGGCATGGTAATTCAGGCTGGTACTGAACTCCCTATGTAGCGCAGGCTGATGTCTGAACTCATGGTTAGGCTAAGGCCTTCCAAGTGCTGGGATTACAGGCATGCGACACTACTCCTCGCTTCAGCAAGATTTTAATTTCCTACCTCTAGAGTAGAGTGCTAGATGTGTTTTTATCAAAAATTTCCCAGATATTTTGATTACAGTCATGGTTGAGAATTGTTATATAAAGGCCTAGAGGCCTTAACAATAGCTATGATCTTTTGCATGGTTCCTACAATAGTTATTTGTCATTTGTAATGTACTTATTGTATTCATGTGAATGGTTGTACTGTTACCTCATGTTGTTATTACCTGTTGTGTTTTTTTTTTTTTTTTTTTTTTCTTTTTGCAGAACCAGGGATTGAACTCAGGCCCTTGCGCTTGCCAGGCAAGCATTTAATTCTACTGAGCTATCTCCCTGGCTGTATTACCTGTTATTTCATAAGGATGTAGTCCCAATCTAAGGTCTACAAAGATTAATTTACCCATCAAAGCACAGCTCTTGGTTTTCGTAGATGCTCAAATTTTCATTTTTAGCTTTGCTTACTGAGCCTCATAATTCTATGTTCTTTAAAAACTTAACAGGCAGTCTTCCTAGGGCCTCCTTGGTTAAGCCCTTTCTTTGGACTTCAATTGAATAATATTTAGTATTCTTATTTTTTTCTCTGCTGTTCTTACCTACCCATCATTCTTTAAGGAAGACCTAGTTGAAGACTACCCTTTTTGGGAAACTTTCTAATCTTAAGACTCTGATGGTCATTTTTTTACTTTTTTGGCGCCTGTAAGATCATTCTTAGTGAATAATAGCATAGATGCATCTTCAATTTTACATGTATTATGAGTTACTAATATTTGATACTATAGGTATTGCTTGGTGGGATAGCGTTGCGGTATTGTGTTAGGTGGCTTTTTTGAGCTCCTGTTACTTTAGCTCCGTTGTGTATGTTACTGCTTGTGTACAGAATGTTCTTTTTATATAAGATACAAGTGGAAGACCTGGGTAAAAATCAGAGCTTGCTGTTTTAAGGTATCAGATTATTTTGATTGCCTCAGTGGCTCAGGAAACAGGCATTTCAAATCTTCGGTTATAAATTTATAATAAAACGTAGTTTATTAAAATTCGAGTAGTAACATTATATACTTTGCTCCTTTTTTTTTTTTTTTCTTTTGGTGTTACTGGGGATTGAACTTGGCTTTTGTGCTGAATTACATCCCAGCTAATTTGAGTTTGAGACAGAATCTTGGTAATTTGCCTACCCTGGGCTTGAATATGCGGTCTTTGCTGCTGCAGCCGCCTAGTGGGTGCTGCTATAGCTGACTCTCCTACTTATAAAGATGTCAGTTTTATTGATTTAGGGCCCCACCCTGTGAGCCCATTTAACTTTAATTACCTCCTAAAAGGTCCTGTCTCTGATACTGGCCAGTCATATTAAGGATGAGATTTTAAATTTGAATTTTGAGGGGACTCACATCCAGTCTATACTAGCATTTACGTTTTTGTAGGGCATTATAATACAGGGAAACTATGCAAATTTTGAAGGAATAAATAGTATTTTATATTATGTTTTATTAGAGAGGCATAGCTAAGATGATACCAGTTAAATGTTTTATGGGATGTGGGATTTGATATTCTGACAGGAAACAGTTTTGTTATCTTTAAGAGGCTAGCTTGAGAGGGCTGTTAGGTACTAGAAATAACTTGAATTCTCTTCCAAAGTTTCTGTGTTCTGTTCCAAATGCTACAATAAAATATAAAATACACATGTTGTGAGAGCACAAGGCATGATAGTGACTGATGAAAACGGAATACAGTTAATTTTCAGAATTTTGAGTGTTTACTTGATACTTCTTTTCTTCTGATAGTTTCCTGAGGTCTCAGGATTGCCACATAGTCTAACCATGCTTTACCAGTAGTCATCAGCATCTGTGGCTCTTGAATATTTTGCATAAGGCTAGTGTAAATTGAGATGTGGATCATTATTTGGCCATTTTCATTGATGACATGTTGAAATAATGTTTTGAATATATTGAGTTAAATAAAAGATACTAATTTTATGTAGCACTTTTTGTTTTTTAGAGGAGGCTGTTATAATAAATTAAATGCTTTATGTGTCTTGGATTATATTTTTGATGGACATTGCTGGTCTATCTGTAGCATGTAGCAGAACCCTATCTTCTGAGATAGCACAATTTATTTTTGAATATTTGTCTGTTACCTTTTTTTAATGTCTTTTTCAGACAGAGTCTCACTATGCAATTCAGGTTCCCTTGAGTTCACTCTGTAGCCCAGGCTAATCTTGAACTTGTAATGCCTCCTGCCTCAGCCTCCTGAGTGCTGGAATTATAGGCAGGGAACTGTTACTTTTTTTGCTGCCTGTTATGTTACCATGTGAGGCCAAAATATTTAATCTTCCTTTTTACTACTGTTTAATAGTTTGAACACAGCGCTTGGATCTAAATCTTTGGAAGATTAACTTTTTCATTTCCTTTAATAAGATTTATATGCCAGAGACACATATCCCTTCAACATTGTTACTTCCTTCTGGATAAACTTTGTTTTGTACATATTCCCACTGACATCAGGAATTAAGTGTCTTGTCTTAAAATTATAGGTTTATCTTTTGTCTGGTTCTACATGCTGTGCAAATCAGCTAATGAGGCCTAAAACTGCATTTTAGGAAAAGATTATGTTCTTTTTTAGACTTACAGATCATAGTACTAAGATGTTTTTATACCTTTTATGTGGCTAATTGTTTTGTCTTACTCTGAACTTTAAAGTGAGAAACAATTGATGGAGAAAGTGAAATATGTCCCACAAACACCTTATTTCGGTATCCCATTGTTACAGTTCTAACTCGCACTAAAATTTTCATTCATATTATAGTTTGGAGTAAAGGTATGAGATTTGGGAAACCACATGGTTTGGATATACATATTTGCAGATTGAGTTTCATTTAGATTTTGAGATATCTTTGAAAGCATCTTATTACCTTTCTTAGCTTTTGTCCTTTGAAGTTTGACATGTGTACTTTTTTGAGTTATGTTATTTTGGCTTAATAGAGGAAATATTCTGGAATCTTTATAGTATGTAATTCTGGTGATGTTGATATGCAACTTGGTGGCTATCAGTTCATCTTATAATATTACGAACATTAATATATATTGTGAACATAATATATATTAATGTTCTAGTCTTTATTCTTCTGCTTTGGCTGAACTTCCATCATAATTGAGATCTTGTCAAAATTATCTCCTATAGGGCCGGCCTGATAGCTCAGTGGACTAAAGTGCCTGCTTAGACAGAGCACTGTGGCCAGGGTTCCATACCAGTCATGCCGTGCAAGCCCCGCCCCTGGGCATGCTGAGCCAGGGAATGTGACTGGGCCAGGTGGCGCGCTCCTGTAACTCCAGGGTTTTGGGAGGCCAAAAGCAGGAGAATCACTCTTGCGTCCGATCTACATAGTGAGACCTTGTAGACTCTGTATCCCTAGTACTAAATGCATAAAAAATTATCTCCTAGTTTCTTCCTTTGCTTTCTAATGAACTTTTAAAAAATAAAAAATAAAGAGCATCAAACTTACCTATTGAAAAGAAAATGTATATTGACTTGTGATGTACATCACTTCATTTTCTTTCTGTGCCTTTTTTTTTTTTTGCAGAACCAGGGATTGGACTCAGGCCCTTGTGCTTGCCAGGGAAGCGCTTATTCCACTGAGCCTTCTCCCCGGCCCACTGTGCCATTTTTTTATACAGTGGAAATACTTTAAATTGTTTAATAACTTGAGAAATGGAAAATAGCACAAATATGATTTACTGTAACCCAGTAGGAAAGCATAGCCATTGTTAAAACTTGGGGAGTATTATCTTCCAGGCATTTTTCTTTATAAATTTTTAAAGAAGTGTAATACTAGTGGTTCATGATTTCATTTCTCTTGGGTAAATATTTGGACTAAGTCATATGATACATACATGTATATGTTTAACTTTTTAAAAAATTGTAATAATTTTCCAATGTAGTAGTAACATCTCAGCAGTGTAATTCCAGTTCTATATACACACCAATGCTTGGAAATGATTTCATTGTTTTAGCCACTGTAGTACATAGGTAGAGGTTACTCACTTTGATTTTAGTATATGTACTGCTGAAGTGAGCACCAGCTCTTTGTTCTTTAACCTGGATATCCAGACTTCCAGCACTTTTTTCTGAAAAGACTAGTCTTTTTTTTTTTTTTTTTTAATTGTGTTGTCATGATAATCTTGTGGGAAGACAGTCGACTGTAAACATAAGGGTTTATTTTTGAGTTTTCACTATTTTAATGACTGCAAATTTGTTTTAAGTTTTCTACAATCAACTAAGAACATTTTAATATCTTTAAACCTTGTTTTAGACAGAAAACTTTCAGATTCTTAATTGTACTTTCTTGTAAGTTTTGAAATTAGGAAGTATAAATTCTCCACCTCTGTTTTATTTCAGTTGTTTTAAAACTTTTGGGTTCCTTGAATTTCTCTGTAATTTTAGACTTAGATTATCAGTTTCTACAATGAAGCCAATTGAGATTTTGATAGGAATAGTGTTAAATTTGTCAATCAATATGGAGAATATTTCAATCTTAACAATATTGTCTTTTAGTTCATGAACTTAGGGTATCCTTTACTTAGTTCTTCAATTTTAGGGAGGAGATTGGAGACGCTGGGGATTGAACTGAAGGGCACACATACTAGCCAAGTGCTCTACCACTGATCTGCCTCCCTTGCTCTCTTTAAAATTTTTTTAATATTAAAACAATTATTTATTTATTTATTTATTTATTTGGTATGGGATCTCATTATGAAGCTAGACTTGTAGTGATTCTGCTGTCTCAGCCTCCCCAGTGCTGGGATTATAGGTATGTGCCACCACTCCTGGTTTTGGGGCTGGTGTGGCCTATGTGCCAGGGATCAAACCTGGGTCCTTGTTAGACCACTGAGCTAACTCCCCAGCTCCAAAAATTATTTTTCCTTTTTTGATTGGAAGGCAGGGTCTCACCATATTGCCCAGGTTAGCTTCAAACTTGAGCTCTTCTTACTTTAGCCTCCAGAGTGGCTGAAATTATGAACATATGCCATCACGTCTGACTATGTGTTCAATATCTTTCAATCATGTTTTACAGTTTTCACTGTATAAAAAGACTTACATTTTCGGGGCCAGGGAGATAGCTCACGGGCCTGAGTTCAATCCCTAGATATGGGGGAAAAAATTGTTAAGGCAGAGGAGATGGCTCAGGTGGATAAGCACTTCCCTGGCAAGCACAAAGATCTGAGTTCAATCTCCAGTTCCGCCAAAAAAAGAAAAGAAAAAAGACAACAAAAAACAGGAATCTGTTAGGGGTTCCTAGTTACAAGATTACACATTTTGTGCAAGAGATAGTTTTACTTTTGTATGTTGCTTGAAAGTCTGTCATGGATCTCTTTTCTTTATCTTGCCAAATACCTTTTATAGAATCTCCAGAACAGTGTCATTTCATTTTTTTTTTTTTTTCTTCTGTATTTAGGGCAGGGTCTACAGGGTCTCACTATGTAGATCATACTTGTAGTGATTCTCCTGTGTTCACCTTCCGAAGTGGTGGGATTACAGGTGTGCCTCACCATGCTCAGTCTCCATTGCCATCTCAGCACCCCCTGCCTTAGTTCTCAGCTTTAATCCACTGAGCCATCAGGCTGGCCCTAACTGTCATTTAAAAGAGCCAAAAGTAGACATCTTTGCCTTGTTCTAAATTTTATGGAGGAAAGCCATTTAGTCTTTTACCATTAATTAGGTATAATATTAGTTGTAATTAGGTATAATATTAGCCATCTCCCCTGCCTTAACAACCTCCTTTTGTGATTTATAAGGTTTAGGAAATTCCCTTCTGTTCTTTAAATTGTGTTTCTCATGAAAGAATATTGGTTTTTTTTTTGTTTGTATGTTAGGGAAGGGTCTGTAGGGTGTTCAGGGTCTCATTACTAGATTGGATTCATAGTGATTTTCCTGTGTACAGCCTCCCAGGTTCTGGGATTACAGGTGCATGTCACCACACCCAGTCTCAATCACCATCTCAGGGTGCCCCATGGCTGGGGCTGGCACAGCAGACCTGAGGATTGAACCCACGGTGCATGGCCCCTGTGCCTGCTTGCAGGCACTTTAATATGCTGAGTTATTTGGCCAGCCCTGAATATTGCATTTTTGTAGAATGCATTTTTTTTTTTTTTTTTTGATTGATAAGGTCATGTGGTTGTTGTGTTTACTTGGTTAATTTAGTGTCGTTTTTTTTTTTTTTTTTTTTTTTCAGACAGGGTCTCACTATACAGTTCAGGCTGGCCTTAAGCTCACTTTGTAGCTCAGGTTGGTCTCGAACTCAAAACAATCCTCCTGCCTCAGCCTCCCGAGTGCTGGGATTACAGGCATGTGCCACCACGCCTGGTTCTGCTTGGTTAATTTAGTATTTTGCATTGGCTAACTTTTAATATGTAAATCCAACATACTCCTGGGCTAAACCTCACTGATCACTGTGTGTAATCTCTGCCGTGTCAGGGGAATCTATAACTAGTACTTTTTTGAGGGTTTTTGTGTCTGGATAAAAAGCATTGCTTTTTTGTTTTCATTTGATGCATTTATTTGGTTTCAGTAGTAGGGAAAACTGGTCTCATAAAATGAGGTGAGAAGTGTTCCCTCCTCTCTGTTTCTTAGTTGTAAAGGATCGGGCAACCTTTAAACTTTGGTAGAGTTTACCAATGTAGGTGTCTGGGCTTGGGTTTAGTAGGATTTTTATGTGTTTTTTAAGTTTCTCTGTGTGTGTGTGTGTGTGTGTGTGTGATTACTAATTTAATCTCCTTGTTATAGGACACTTCAGTTACTTTGTTTTCCTTTTTTGGGGTGGTGGTGGTGTTTGCTGGGACTCAAGCCAGGGCCTTGCATGCACTGTGTGAGCCCTCTATCACTGGAGTCAGTTTTAATAATTTGTGTCTTTCAAAGGAGTTTTTACATTGTTTTCTAGGTCGTCTAATTTTTTGGCATGCAGTTGCTCATAGGCTTCTTTTTAACTTTGTATTGTGAGGCTGGTAGTGACTTTCTGTTTCATTCCTGAGTTTAGTTTGCTACTTACTTGAGTGTTCCCTTTTAGTCTGGGTAAACGTATCAGTTTTGGTGATGTTTACAGTGAACCAGCTTTGGTATTTTTTCTGTTTGCTTATTATGTGTTTCTTTTATTTTTGATTAAATTTTAATCACTTAATTTTTTGTTTGCTTTGGCTTTAATTTGTTTGCTAATTTCTTGAGAAAGAAGCAACTGTTCATAGCCAGTTGCTTCTTTCTTATTGGTTTTAGTATTCTCTCTGTTGCTTTTTTTTTTTTTTTTTTTTTTTTTTT